>JBBPQU010000743.1:0-15319 GCA_038092655.1 Boletus sensibilis
ATCGAGTCTTTACTGGTTTCCCAGGAGAAGACGACAACGGGAATGGCGACGCATCTGGAGAGTTTGGCATCACATTATGACCAAATGGCGAATGCACTTCATGACAGCGAGGCTGGGATATCACATTCAGAAGAAGAGATGCAAGGTAGGCGTACAACGTATTCGTGTGTCATAGCTCTAGGTCATAATAATACCAATTTTATAGCGATGCATCGAGACACGGACGAGCTCCCTGCGATCATGGCTGAGCTCGAGGAAGACGTTCATTCCATTCAGGAAGCTCAGTGAGCTGGGAATCAACTGCTGGCAGACGTATCACTCATACCCTACAATGCAGCGAGAAATTGGTACTTGCTAAAACTGCTGCACAAGAGCAATTAGATGCGAGTCGTAGCACCCTAGACGATCTAGACGAACTCGGAGATATCATGTCCGACATGCTCCAGAAGCAACAAGACGTCGAGGTACGTTCTTCTCTTTGGTGGATTACCCGTGACCGACCTCTTGATGCACGATCTGATCCCATCCCCGTGTTGTTGGACAGGCCGACTGCGAAGAACTCTTGGAAGGTCTCCAACAACGGTTGTTGGTCGTAGAGGACCTGCACCACAGATTCGTCCAGTACCAATCGTCGTTTAATAAACTCCTTATCGAGATTGCAAGGCGACGACAATACCGAGAAGCAACGGAGAAGATTGTCGAGAATATGATGGCCCAACTAGATGTCTTGTATTCTGGTGAGCGGGCAACGTCTCTTTTGGATGTCGTCTGCTTTTTCTAACCATCACCCACCACCACCACCACCACCACCACCACCACCACCACCACGTCGCACAGAGGAATGCCAGATGCGCGACAATTTCAACGCTGGACACGGCGCCCACATCCCAACGGATATATGTCTCTGCATCGAGAATTCGCCGACGAGGTGGGAGGTTGTCCCGTGGGCGGGTAATACGCCGGAGGTGCTTCCAGAGATTGATGGGGATCTGTTGACGCAGGCGAGTTGGGTCGGGTCTTATGTTCCCCTATCCCCTTTTTTCCCCATTTTGGAGGAGGCTGGGGGTCAATGAGGCATTGGCTGACTGAATTTTTGCAGGCGAGGGAGAAGTTGGTGGGTGGGGAGGCGGTTATGCCTGGGAGTGATAGCATGTAGACGTGGGCGTGTTTGTGTTTGTGTGAGAAGGTGCCGGATGGTAATGCAAGTCGATCGGACTCATCGAGAGCTTGAGCGCGATGAGGTTTTGGTCTTGGATGGGCTGCGAAAATCGGTGCCGGACGTGGCACATCCCTCGTCTGTAAGCCACGACAACGATGAACGCGTACCCTCGCGCGTGAATGCACGCCGATGCCGTCCTCGGAGTCTTCGTTCTGAACATCGTTCGTTCCTGGCGTAAATACTCAATACTCAAACGGCCACATAAACTTAAACATGCTCAATCAAAAACATTGGGAAAGGGTATCGTAAAGTTGCGTGGGGGAGGGGAGGAAGGGAGAATGAGGGCAAGAGAAGTGAGAGGGAATGGGAACATATGAGGCCTACTCTGTGTTATACCTCCACACCAAGTGATCATGCACGAAGCGCATCCAGCGTACCGTGACTCTTTGCCCAATCGCCCTCCGATTCGACACTCCCGACAAATGTACTTCTCGAACGCGACGACGACGGGCGTAGATGGATGATCCTCACCGACGATTCCGAGCCCGATTCGGAGACCTGTGTCGGAGCACCGTGGTTGAGTCAGGGGGTGCAACGAAGGACGTAGGCGATGGGGGTGATGGGCGACGGGTCACGGTGACGGTGATGTAGGAACGGTCGAGGATACCAAGGATCAAATCGATCGAGAATGTATGCATCAGAACTTTCCATGACAGGAGAAAGAGGACGAAAATGCCTGAACGAGGAAAACGTACCGTCTCGACACCGCTCCACACCCCTTCGGTCCGAGTATCCACATCCATACGTGTATCGATCTGCACGCCTACGGAGTGGTGATACCTCGTCGTCGGGGTCGGGTCCGGTTGTGTCTTGTGCAGCTCACGTCCGAGTCCATACGAACCTTGTCCAAAGGCATCGGCCGGGGAGAGTTGGATGTCCGCGGGTTCGAAGACAGAGGTGGCGAAGAACCCTGTGGCACCGGGCTCGTGCTTGGCTGCGTTGTACAGGATGAGTCGGGCGTTAAGCGTGGCGAGCAGACAGTTGGCATAACTATGTCCCATCATCATCAAAAAGGCAACAAGAGCGCGAACGCGTGAGACGCAAGCGTCTCAGGATACAAAAAAAAAAAAGAAATGCTCACAGTTTCGAGAGGAAATAGAACCTAGGGTGTTCGTCACAGGTCAACATCAAGTGGGGTGGCGTAGGAAGGAAGTGTGCCCAGACTTACACGCCATGATGCGCAATGTTCAACGTCTGCGCGATCGCAAACTCGAGAAACGTTGCAATCACCGTGACTAGACCCGTTTCGATCGTCATCTTGATGAGTTGCCGAACAAGCGATTGGGTCGCTCGACAACTGGATCCACCTTGACTTCGAAAGAGCTATTTGGTTGGATATGTGAAACACGATGTATCAGTAACACAGCTGCGTTGGGATCGAAACAGCAACCAGAAAAAAACAACACGCACGAGCTGGGCGGTGCGAAAGGTGATGAGGATATCGCACACGGCGCAGATAATCAACCATATCTTCGGGTGTAGTTAATAACACGGAACACGCTCCGATCATGTAAATGTATTAAAATGCGATACAGTACTCACGACGGCATCTTTTGTGTCAAAAACACCCAAGTTTGGAACTGAGCTGCTCTGTGGCGTGTGTATGCCTCAGCTGTGAATTCCATGCATATTAGTGAGGAGATTACCAGTATTGCTGAGGTCGAAAGGAGGAAGCATTGAGCCAACGATAACTAGCGCTAGGGTTTGAATATACGTCAAGGAGAGAAAAAAGGGAATAACACTGACCAATATGATTATTACAGGTATCCAAACAGACCTTCCAAGAATCCAGATCCTCCATGCAAAAAATATCTGCACTATCGATGAGGCTGGGAAACAACATTTCCCATCAGCACCGCTGAATTCGAGAGGGAGCAATGTCATGTACATAACCCGGTGAGCACGCACAGCGACTTGAAAGCCCATGTATAGAGCGTCTCGGATATGATTACTCCATTGAGGATGTAGTCTCTTTGCCCAGTGACGAGACACGATAGACAGCGGATGTTGGCTCCAAAAATCGCACTATACACAACGAGCACACTGTTTAACACCTCTAGGAAGAACACCAAGAGAACTATTCATGCGGTGTAGTTCTGTGAGCATGACATTGACTGAAACGCAAACTCGACTCGCTCACCTGTCAATTGGAGGAATCCAGGATCGTGGCGGAAGCGTGTTGCGTAGATAACTAAAAAAATAGATCGCGTAGTCAGTCTGAAGCAGTTTACATTCTTCGTGGTGTCACTGACAAACTTGAATACTCAAGACACCAAGAAGTCCAAAGTTCAAAAGGTAGCCAAGTGTCTGTACGTCCAAAGGTACGCGCCTAAGCGTACGGTAACATCGCGAACAAAGGCGACACGCACGAACGAAATATCACTGTCGAGGTACATGCGTCACGGTCCATGACGCTGGATTTGTGTGGGGTGGATACTCACGATACTTCTATTGGCACTAAGACTGCATATTGGTCTGATAATGGCCCGAGCGCGCTGGATGAACACGTGGATCTCAGTGACATGCAGCCAGGTCGATCCTTAGGTAACGAAAACACACGCACGACGATGACATCGCTCACAATCTGAACGACACAAGAGACGAAATGGCCAACCTGACGGGCAGGGCGGGAAATAAAGCTGTTCACGAGGGCTCGTCTGCAGTCCTTATGAAGGTCTATCCTTGGAAGGATCCGACTGCTTAGAGACAAACAAATAAAAAATCATATCCCATGGTACACGCCCAGCGTTTCCTTTTTGCATGTGCAGGAAATGACCTTGGCTTGCTCTCGGGGCCGGGTATTCCATGACCAGGTTTCCTTAGCACCCCAGGATATAAAAAGCACCAATCAATGATGAGAAAACAGCGTGTCACGAAAGCATCGGTACTATGCCTTGTGTGGACTGTCACAGGTCCAGAGATGGGGATGGCAATACCTGGACATCTGCATGATTCCCGGTGTGCCTGGGAACATATCGAAGCTACTGCGTAGGTCTCCTCGGAATCACCGTCAACGGTCGAACTCACCTGCCCAAGGCCGGCGCACAGAGGGGTACCGTGGGTGCCCGTGAGATAATCGTCGAGACCTTGATTATAGATGTTCAGCTGACTTACCAAGTTGGTAGTGGCTTCGGGGATGTCTGGGAGATAACCAGAGAATCGAAGCTAGGCAGCTAACAGCCTCGTGCAATGACACGTCAGCGAAACAAAGTATGAATACCATGCTGTTTGCGGTATAGTCGACGCTTTCCAGGCACACAGACGCCCCAAAGTCAAGTATCGAATGACCGAACGGCTGGACTCGACATCTCGAGTTTCAGTGTGCCCGTGTACATACCACCTTCAGAATAATATAAACTGAGTCGTTTGAAACGTTGGTTGAGCGAGTGCGCCTTGTACAGGGATATGTTGACAGACCCTGGACGATGTGTTTCATCCTGAAACACATGTTTGTGTGGTGGACTCACGCAACGCTTCTATGATCTCAGTCTCTCAGAGCGTAAATTTAGAAGAAAAAATAGAATAAACACTTCCCTAATGCTTGTTCAGTCTAACAAGATAAGTAGATGATGGCGGCACAATTCACGCTCCGCCCCTGCCGGGCAGCAACATATTGTCAGAGAGTGGAGCGGAGTATGTCGGATATTTAACACGGCTTCTGTGCCGTGTTCGACAGGGATGTGCAAGTATGGTACAGTAGACATTCTCATAATGCATGAGGTGGTAATGCATATTAGCTCGTAATGCATAGCGTCGGGGAGCTACACTCGAGCCCTCTCCCAGCCAAAAACGCACTTTAATAATGCATAAATCTCACAGTGCATCAACTTTTGTCACTCCCGACGCTATGCATTATGAGAAAGTCTACTGTACTTTCATCGACAGTCTGACGGCGGCGGCAGATCTTCGTCTTTCATTGCAAGGACGAGCTGGTGATGGAGGCTTCTGGGCACGAGTCACATTAAATCCAAACTAATTAGAATTCAACAAATGGTCAAAATGTACATGTGTGGGAAGGCATACTACTCTGACACTAGTAACAAATGATGCACTTTTTCAGCTCTTCATGACATTCGGAAAAATCATGGCCGCGCAGCTGCATAGGTTATGTCTTTCTACGCAACTCCGCACACCACCAGATCGGGCGAGAGGTCTTGATCGTCACGAACTGCTCCGTGGGGACCAGGTGATTGGAGGTGGACACTAGGCCGTCGAATGATGATTCTGTTCCATCTTCAAGAGCGTGATCACCAAAACACATAAAGGTAGAGTGTTTGATTTACCTAAGTTCCATCGAAGACCGGATGTAGACAACACAGTAGAATCAACACCGACAGGTAAGAGACCACAGGTTGGGCCCAAAATTTCATGGTCGATGGATATCCGGTGATGCCCCTTGGCACGATTCAATACCACAGCTCCGTGATTCGACGTCCACACTCACCCCGTCAAGAACCCAACCAATATTGTCATCTGTAACGACATAGACTCTCGACCTCGTGTGCCGGATCTTGTAGATGTGTGAAAGGATATGTATAGTCTGGTCGAGTCTGCCAGAGAATCCTCCGAGAATAAGGGTTTCATACTGGATCCGAATGCTTAAATCTATGAATGGAGTTGGTCAATGGATCAGTCCAACCTTGTGCCCTTCCTTGCGTTCGTTCTCTTCAAGCGTTTCGATGCACTTCATGAGATCTGTGGTATCTTGGTCTAAGTCTTGCAGGACGGGTACTCCCTAAGCAGTTTTAAGATCGTCCATCCTACTGCAAAGTCTCGGAAACGGACCTTCGTGGAATAGTACTCTCGAACGTCCTCACGCAGAGAGTCCAGGTCACCCTTGATCAGATCAGGAGTGTATCTATGTATCCATTCGTCAGAGACTCGCGCAACGAGATAGATGAAGCTCGTCGAATCCGAACTCCTCTCACAGATTTCGCAACTGTTCTCCATCTCTTGTCTCCCCCAGGAGATCATATAGGCGGTTGGCACCACCGTCAGCACAACATCTCCACGAGCAAGCTTTCCAGACTGTCTCGAGCAAAGGTAGCGAGAAAGGCTGGTTAAGGATGATCAACGCCCGGCGAACGCCTTCGCGATTCGTTGTCAGAGGGTTCAGAAACGGTGTTTCCCATTCCACGATCCTGGCGTTAGCGACCATGAGGTTATCACAAGCGAGTCGGGTCTGTTTGACAGTCGGACGGATGGAGAGAGCAACGTGAGCGCTTGAGCGCCCACTCAGTGCGCAGCATTGGAGCGTCTCACACAAATTTCCTTGTATGTGCTGAAGACCGCTGCCAACGCTGAGGCCCGCGTCCTGCATGCTCCGATTGCCGTACACCGATCACAACATCGGAATAATATATGGGACCTAGCCGCGCGAGAGACCAGAAACTTGCCCAAGACGATGTAAATGCGTTGCTTCGGGAAAAGGACGACCGAGTACGTGCTCTTCACATGACATTGACTTGCCACACTAAGTAGGTCTCATGCGCAATTACGTTTTGCCTACATATTTTTTTCTAGATAACGGCCCTCGAGACGCGTTTGGAGGCGTATAGCGCGCGTGCGTCGACTGCCCACACCCGTTTACTGAAAACGATCGACGTATTGGATGCCTTACGTTCTCAACACGCACTAGAAATTTCGGCCGAGGAGCAGGCAAAATTGAAGCTCGTACACGAAGTGGATCGTTGGCGCAGCGTGGCGAAGAATCTGGAGGTAGAGAAGGACGAGTTGAAAGATGTCGTTGAGGATCTGATCGAGAAAGGTACGTCGAGAGCCTTTCTTCTCCCCCAAGTTACTCCCAAACATTCAATTCTGTGGTATGGACGGCATGGTGGTTTTCCCCCCTCTATTTGGTTTATCAGTTCAAGTCTCGAATGAATGGAGCTCGTGGCCGTGTAGCCGGATGCACATCACTAAACATGCAGGTGTGTCGTCTTTCCCACTCTCCAAACCCATCCAACGCCGTCCAGCGAGTCAATCTCAATGTCGAGTTCCCAGAGCAGGTTGCCGCAGGCGCGATTGATAGTGGAGGGACGAAAGACGACTACAACAACGACTTGCTCGCATATGCTACCTCCATAATCGCCAGACTAAGGACGGAACTTGACTTGGAACGGCAGAGCCACAGCAGGACTGTTGAGGAGGCGAATCTCCGCATCGACGAACTTGAAGCCAAGGTTGCAGTACGCGAGGCTGAGCTAGAAAGCTGCATCACGTCGCATGGACACCTGGAACATCGACCGGACCCTGAGAATGTCTCTGCGCATGCTCTCGAGAAGCGAAAACTTGATGAGAGGCTTCCAAAGCCGAAACCATTGTCAGACGAGGAGTGTTTTCGCTTCTTGGAGAGCAACAACGCGCGAAATAGATCTCTGGAGCTCGAGATTCGTCATATTGCGGAAAAGGTAAGTATCCTGCAATGATATGGGATATTTAACTTGTCTGAAATGATTAGCTGGAGCAAGCCAGGATGGCGGCCTCGACTTCAAGCGGTTCTCTCAAGGAACTCCAGTCGCCAATTTCGCGAAATGGCAACAAAGCTACACCGAGTCCTCGAACAAGAAGTGCATCAGTCGACCCAAACGCTCTCTCGCGTCCGTTAGACGCTGGAAAAACCACATCAACACCAGCACCGGGATCACCTTCGACGACGCTTTCAATAGCCCAACTCGATAACCAGATACGCACGATGACTACTCAAATGGAGGCTCTTGTATCGGAGCGGACGACCCTAATTGAAGCGGCCGCAAGGCAACGAAGGGTGTGTCTACTCCCTTCTATTTCTCGCTACGCTTGTCCAGGCAACTCAAGCATTGCATATGTAGGTCACGGATGGGATAAATATAAACACTTTCCAAGACGTCCTGCGGGTCGAAGGAGAATGCGTCCGGTGAGACGTCCGTCCTATTTTTGATAGATATCTTCTGATGACAACGGCGAAGACTCCAAGCCGAGGTCGACGACCTTCGAGAGCAGCTTCAGCACGCCCGTTCATTTGCACGCGGCCGGGAAAAAGCCCTTTTGCGCGAAATCGCGCAACTCCGAGCATCCTCGTCTAGCTCCTCCGCTTTGCGTCCTGCTCACGTAGGTCTTCTTCATTATATACACTCACGTCAATGCATCTGTTTTAACTCTGAGAACTTGTATCCGCATAGGACTTGTGCCGCTTTAGTCCGCAGCCGCTCGAGGATGACATCGCAACCGAGGAGAGCATGGAACTCGCATCACCCCTCATGCCAACCATCGTCCCCGACCCCGACCCCGACCCCAACACCTTCCCTACCCCTCCATTTCACGACCTGGACACGGAATCAGATCTCGTGTCGTTCCCGTTATCTCCCAAACGCGTGTCCTCGCCCGCACCCAAGGCCCCACTGACATCTCCCCGCACCACGCGTCGAAGTTCCGGCCCGCAAGAGATCGAAAGGGTGCAAGCGACACTAGACGCCGCGCGGACGCACCTGGCGCAGAAGGAGGAAGCGCTAGCGCAGCTCCGCGTTGAGATGGAGAGGCTCCAGCTGGAGGTGCAGGCGCAAACGCGCAACGACGGGGATGGGGGCGGGGGCTAGCATCTCGAAGTCCTCTCGTGCCTCTGCACATATACACAGATATGTGGAATCTCTAATCTAAAAACTGTCTGTCTTGCTTTGGCTGTTGTTGATTCCGCTTTTAAATTTATTGTCTCCCTACTCTTCGTCGCCTTGCTTATTCGAGTTTTGTTTCATACTGCGTAGTTTGTACACTAATTTTGAGCAGTCTGTACTACCTATCAACAAGAACGCAGGTCGAAATATATTTCAGGAAAATGAATTACGTATGGCAAGCTTGGAGATGAGATCCCTGAGAGCCCGGGAATCTTCTATGTATTCTGGGGATGATGCATTGCGATGCATCCTGATCCCCAATAGGGGGATGTCAATATTATCCGGTCCATTGTTCAGATCCAAACGTCGGATTTGATTCCTACACTTCGTCTCCCACACAGTTCCAAATTCTGGGCGTATCCGAGTGATCACCACCACTGGTATTGCTTTTCTTTCGCAATACTGCACGTAAATTCTGCGGAATATTTGCCAGTGGACGGGAACATCAATCTTGCGTGCGTCGAGACACCACATAAGGACTGGTATAGCCATCTTGGTTCGGTCCCGAAGAGTCTCTTTCAGCTCGCGCGCTTGCTGGGATGCCAGCTGGCGGATTCGATCGACTATCTTGGTCATCCAGCCACGGTCATAGGTATCCACTGGTACCATTTCGTCAAGGCCCCGCGTGTCCCAAAGCTGACATCGTAAGCCAGTCGTTAACACGCATGGGTAGGAAGCAGTGTGGGCGGTGCACGGTCGTGCATCGTTCGACAATTTAGCGGCAGCCTGCGAATGCTCTGGAATGCCCATGACCATGTTGATGAGAGAGCTCTTCCCGACACCTGTCTGGCCGACAAAGAGTACATCGATCTCGAGCCTCGCTTGCCCGTCGGTGTCCTACATAAAGCATGTCACAAGGAGATACGTTTCCAGTAAGGACTAACTCACTTGGATTATGCTGGGGCTCCGGGGTCGTTCACTTCTGTCCAAAGTTGGCCTGAAATTTTGTCATGGCAAAACTGGTGCGGTATGACGCTACTTACCCAACGCCGACCGGAGCTTGTATGATATCTTGTGCGTTTGCGCCTTGATTGACATCTGGGAGAATGACAGAATCTGTACGGGGCAGTCGTTGAGGATCCGCCTTGCTTTTCCTGAGTAATGCAGTCAGCGACAGGTTCGGGTCGTCGCGTTGTTGGGAAACTTACCTGGCATCAGCCGCAAGTAAGAAGCGGAAGTGGCTCTGCTGTTCGTTGAATAGCGTGGTAGCATCCTTGATTTTGTCCTCGGACGGCAGGGGGGATGGTTCGTCATCATGGTTTCCTCCTTCCAAGTTGACGACAGTTTCCTCCGGTGCATCGACCTTGGTCAAATTCACCATCCGTTGTAAGATCTCCAAACATGCTTTGGGCTCTTTTCCAGAGAGCCAACGTTTTGAACGGTGGTCAAGGGTGAAGTTGTCCAAAACTGATTTGTTAATTGCCTGCAACAGTGCCCCAGAAGCCAAAACGATCTCCTTCAACTGGGAAAGGACAGGAGGAATCTCTAGGTCGCTGACTCTCCTGGTGCTGGCATCTACGAGTGTAGCATTAAGTTCTCGCGAGATCGTCACGATTTTGATAAGTGTTCTCTCGCCCTATAATGCGAATTGATTAAATGACAGGATGACATGCACGAGCGCTCAGAAATCTGTGAACGCACTCACTTCTCGCGCTAGAGCTGTCAACAATGCGGATCGGAGCGCTGAACACAGAGTGCAGTCGAGCGTCCAGCAACGTGAACCGCCAGAGCAGCGCCCAAGGACCTGGTGCAACGTGGTATCTCCTTTGGCCGCAACAACCTTTATATCAACACCTCGGAGAGTGAGCTCACGAACAAGCGGTGCTGTCTCCTTAGCAAACAAAATTCCGGAAGGCATTGGTGCATCAATGGAGAACAAATACTCCAGTAAGGAGAGATGTCCTCTGGATGCGGCCGAAGCAACCGTTAGGAGAATCTGCTCGGAAGCGTCAAGGGAAGACAGGTCATGTCTAATCTGAACCACCCTCCGTATCATGACCAGGAGATCTTTCTCTGTCATCTGGTGTTGCCCATATCGGTCTCGGTTCAGCGCACGGAGGAGGAACCCTGCACCCTGGACTTCCATTGCCCATTCCACGAATTCGTCGGCTTGTAATAGGCTCGAGACAAGACGTGGTGGATAGTGGCAGTGATGCCCATCAAAGACGGACGAATATACTCTTCGAGGTATCGCAGCGCTTCCCTCCTTCAAGAAAAGGTCGACCAGCACACTGTTTTCGCGTTGGAGGGCAGCCTCGAGTGGCAAAATACGTCGCAGCCCGTCATCATCCCAGCCACTGCTGTTCACATCAACGCCGTGTGACAGCAACGTCCTGGCATGGTCGACCTTGTCCAAATGTACAGTGTGTACAATGGGGTTTGAATCATACTTTGATTTGGAAGGAGCACGGCTCAGGAAAGCACGTAAAAATGGTTCGGGAAACATGGCGATTAAGACGCAGATGACGAAGTCGTGTTCTGGGGTTATCCATGATTTATAAGGGTGATACATGGAAGCCAACCTGCACATGTGCGTCCATTCCAACGGATGTTTCTGTATTTCCGATCGAAGCATCGTCATGGTATCCAGAATTGTATCATCCGTTGGCTCAAGATGCGTGAGGTGGTCGAAACCGCAGGAGAATATGTAATCGAGAAGTGGTCGCGATGGTAATAAGGCAACCATATCGCGTTCCATGAATTGGGGTGTCTCATCGTTGTCGAAAAGATGGTCGAGGGAGGCAGTAAGGTAACACATGCATAGCTGGAAAACCTGCATATGAGCTTCTCGCATGTTGATATGGTATGCAGGCAGTTTTGTGCGGGTAAGCTCGTCCATAAGATATTCCTATTCCTGTGTTATCAATCACGCGCAGGGTATACAGGCTGGATGCTACCCCTTACCTTGACGCTAAAATGTGATAGGTTGACGATATCAGTCTTTTCGTCGTGCACCACAAGGCTCCCGAGCGCGTCCAGCAATGCATATTTATGTATGGGAGCGATGCCTCGGTCCAGCGTTCGTCTTCGAAGGTCAACGGAGAGCGCCTCGACGATTTCCTTTAATGTAAGGGGTCGCGAAGCAGTCACGAGCCACGTTAGGGCACGCTGGGCAACCTTTCCCTCCGATGGGCATTGGTCGATCCCAAGGAGAATTCTTTCGTATGTTGCATCGAGGCCCATTGGGAGGTTGTCCAATGCTTCCTGGAACTCTTGGAGGGTGACACATCCTTTGAGAGTGTCAAGTTGACACTGAACCCACCGAAACCTACGAACCAATTGAGTTTGAGAAGCGATATTAAGCAGTAGACAAACATTCCGTCCGCTTTTTGACACAGCGTAGAACGAACCTTCTTCTTCAGCTCGGGATCGAGGAGACCTAACCGTGGGTGAGAATCTATTTCTCTGTTGACATGTAACTCAATGTCCGCCGAAACTGCTTCTGCCATTTTGTCCACGGAAATGTAAGGAAGCCTGCTAAATCTATGTTTGATGACTTGAATTGGACGGCTGCTCACGAAAAGTCGTACTCCCTTTGTCTTCAACCCCAGGAGAGCACAAAGGAGATGATCAACATCTTTGCACTCATCCAAGGCATCAATGACGATAAGAGGTTGTTGACTAAACTGACCCGCAACACGAGACACCAGGGAAGAAAGACACGTGATATCTCTGAGTGTTGTATCACCTTTACGTTTCTCTTCGACCAATTCATCAACGAGTTGGAGAGCACCAAGTTTGACCTTCCCATGACGATATTGGTCCAGTAGTTGATAAAGCAAGGAGCGTATCACTTCGGTGGCATCCATGGATCTTTCCTTCCCAAAATCGCAGTAAAAAAATGTGGGAGGTTCATCCACGAATGTCTTCTCCAGACGTTCGATCACAGATGCACTGTTACAAGTCCAATTCAATATCGCCATGAGGCAGATGAGCGAGCGCACACTAAAACTGATTTCCCGCACCCAGCTATGATTATAGCAAGGTAAGCGAGGAAAGCTTCATTGAGTTTCTGACACCGAACCTTTTCCCTGTAACCACAGGAATGCATTCTCGCCGGCCAACCATGCCTTGTATTCGTTTGTCTCAGGCAACCACGTGCACGTATCAGATTGACGCTGTAATAAAGTGGCTCTATGCTTCTCAAAGCATCTGAATGCATCGAGCCATTGCAAGATAACATCTAGTTTTTCCACTGCAAATGAATCGTGCACATCAACACTATGGTTTCTGCTTGGCGTTCACAATATACGCACAATCAACCCGGTCCTTGAACTCCTCCTTTTCAACGACCTCTCTTTCACATGGGATATTACTAGATAGAATACTGCCCTTGTGAGACTTGGTTGCTATCATGCTATGGATGGGTTTGGTTTAGCAACTAAAAATAGGTGCATGGTGATACACACTTAGATCTGGCCTGATGTCCAAGATCGCATATAGCTTGCCTTTTGACGGCATTGGTATCTTTGCGCATGGCAGTATTAGGAGCCATCATCGACTGTGACCGAGTGTTTGGCCCGTAACAGATGTTGGTGCTGGGACAGTCGAAGCTTTCCGCTCCAAGTTTATCCACCATCGTTTCGTGAGAGGCGTTGAGTGAACTATGGCTGCTGTTCCATTTGCCTCCCATCACCACACTTCTGAAATTCAATTCACAGGCTGCAGCTGGCACAATATCAGGATGCCTACCGAATACCCATCCGACCCTGCTTCTCGTATAGTGTATCTTTCCCACTAAAGGAGCTCATGGATGCATTGATCTGCAGAGAATTGGGAGAAGCTGCCCTTGGTTGGTGTAGTGCATTCACCCTGTGGTTCCTAATTGCCTGTGCTAGGATCAGTTACAATTTTCACGTAACGAGGACACTCACCAGACACCTGATGCGAGCAAGTAATCAAAATAGTCCCGGCGATTATGAAGGACCTTGATAGCTTCACGAATTTTGTCGTCTGCTGGTGTAGAACTGAAGCCTATACTGGATGATATTTGAAAGCCAAAAAGTGTTCTTCCTGCCAGGCGATCGATCTTGATTATTCTCTTCATTTCATTCAACACGAACAAGCATATCACCGGCCCATTGGCAGAGATCCAACCTTCAAGTTGTTCATCAGGAGTTGAACAGCTGATTGTACATTGGTTGAGGATTTCGAGGATTTCCCGGGATGTGGCTTTGATCTTGTCTAACCAAAGCTGAGCACGAGAAATATCGGGCCCATTGACCCCCAAGCTGGCATCTGCGAGTGCCTTGCTGAGTTCCTGCGAGACAATTGCAATGTTGATGAGCGTTTCCTGAGGTGACTCCATGTCAGGCTAGTTGTCAAGGATATCACCAGGAGAGCTTGCTAGACCAGCGGGCGCTAGGTGCATGTTGAAGCTGTGCCTCAAGGACACGTGTATTTCAACAGTAAATTATCTTTCGACTTATAATGACCAATAGATTGTTCCTTCTTCCGTTAGTAATGCGCTCAGAGATTAGGCTATACAGGGTAAAGTGTAATTGCAAGAATTGTGTTCTGGGCCTGGCAGGAGTTGGCTCCCCGATAGTCGGTGACCGAGCTGTTGGATCCCACGCAGAGACGAGGACAAAGTGAGATCGTGATTCTGGTGAGCGAGAAAATATCCCAAAACTGAGGGCGCTCGACGAGAGTGACTCCCCTTATATACTACTGGACAAGAATCATGTGAATAGCAAAAGGAATGTGTCGTAGGAAGGTGGAATATGAAAAGGAACCCTAACATAGAATTCTAACATTATCCCCCTTCTAAGGGCTGGTGTCCACGACAGCAGGCAAAGGCGGCACCTCGAAGGCGGAGGAGGGAAAACGAGAGTACTCCGAGCAGAAGGCTATAAAATCGTCGGTCTGAAAGAGTCCGGATGGGGTGGGAAGGGGTGTGCCACAACAGATCGGGCACGAACAGATGGAATCAAGGAGGTGTGGCTGTGCGCGAAGGCGCATATGAGGCTGAGGTCGGATGGCAGTAGGGTGTAGTTGATGGAATTGAGCGACAGCGTCGCGTGCATTGGCCAATTCGGCTTCACGTTTCCACTCGCGCTCTTCGCGGGGAAAACCTCGCCAATGGACGAGATACTCGATGTGGCCACAGCGCCTGCGAGAGTCCAAGATGGACTCGATCTCTTGCTCTTCAGTCTGATTGACGAGGGTCGGAGGTGGTGGCGGCGGATGATGTTGGGAAGCAAAAACTCCCAGTGTACAGGAGGCACTCGTTGAACACGGGATGGATGCCCTTCCAGGAGCGGTCGAGGTGGAGCTTGTAAGCGCCAGGACCCACTTTGGTGACGACCTTAAAGGGGCCATAATGGTTGTCATCGAGTTTGCGTGAGGGTCAGTCGGAACGAATATTGGTCGCTTCAAGGAGGACGAGATCCCCGGGTTGGTATTCGTGAGGGGGTCGCGCATGGCGGTCGTGGAACTGCTTCATCGGCCG
>JBBPQU010000744.1:0-15288 GCA_038092655.1 Boletus sensibilis
ACTCGAAGGACCAGGAATAGATGGATTCACGGAGGCCCCGTCAGCAATGCCATGAGTTGCGTTGGTCGAGAGGCCCTCGTGACCAGCGCCGCGGATTTCCGGCTGATGATCGAACGATAGTCCTTGCGGCTTTGTGATATCGACGACCATTGAGTTACTTTGTTCGTCAGCACCTTTTGCGGATGCCGACCATGACTGTAATTTTGCATATTCGGGTCAGCGAAAACGCCGAACCGACTTTCGCCAACCTCATCGTAGATCCGGCGGGCTAGGACATTTTCCAGTTGTACGATCCTTGCCTCGTGTTGTTTAATAATGTTGTCACGCTCCACACAGTTGAGCAAATAATAGTTACTCCATTCACGATAGCTTGTAACACATACCCGTTTAATCTCGTTGGTCTTCTCCACCATCTCCCGATCGTGGATTGCTCGGGCCTTCTGCATTAACAGAGCAACCAATGCCTTCTCGTCGTCATTCTATGGCGGGTAGCTGCCGTCATCGCAGAGCAACGAAGGAAATGAAATTCACCAAATCATTGTTTTCGTATCGGCGGGAAATAGTCACAGCTCGGTCTGCTAATCTTTTTTCGGTTGCTTCTAACTCGGCGATGCGCACCTTCTGGGCTGCTATTTCTCGCTCGCGTTCAGTGGACGGGGCTTCGGCCGCGGCCAGTCGTTTAGCTATATCCTGCATATGATAGTCTTTCTGAGCAAGCTCCGTGAGGAGTGACTCGACCTTAGTTTTCCCTTCCTGCACTTGACCAAACGCCTCATTCCTGCCTAACCTCTCTGTTTCTAACAAGGCTTGAAACGCGCCCTCCTTGCGGGACAACTCGATCTGAAGGGCTTGGAACGATGCAGTTTTCTCTTCGATCTCCTTGTCTGCGCGGTCAAGTCTGGCCTTCACCACCCCGTTCTGTTCTTGGAGATGGATTATCTCGCGTTTGGATTCAATCGACATTTCCTTGGAGGGCAAATCAGCATGGTTGACAATCTGTGTGAAAGATGGACGCCAACGGTTGCTTGACGTTCTGCTGCATGAAGGCGCTCCTGGTTCAACGATACTTGAATAACATTCGCGCAGAATAGTTGAGTGTTTACCTGCAGTTCGCCGATGGATTCCTTTGACGCAACCAACGTCACGCATTGATCGTCAAATCGTTCCTGAAGGACCTGCGAACACAGTGACAGAAGAAACGCCGGAGCACGAATAGGCAACTCATACTTACCTTCAAGGAGACCTGACACTCGGCGTACCTGAATAAGCTGAGCGAATGCAAACACTCCGACAAGATTGTCCCTTACTTTTTGCGATATGTGTCGACTTCACGCTTGACGTCGTCAAACGATTTCAGTTTGTCGACAAGGGCATTCTGCTCGATCAATGTCTTTGCCATGTCGGAAGAGAGAGACTTTTCACAGGCTTGGGCTTCAGCAAGTTGGCGTTCAATTGATTGCAGTTTCTCTTTCGCTTCATCACGCTCTGAAAGTAGCCGCGATGCTTGTTGTGTCAAATTCTTCTCTAGGCCCTTCGCAGAGTCGAGCCGACCCTGCAATTCATGATTATGATTCAGAGCTTGGACTAGCTCTTCTTCTGCCCTCCGAGCCCTAATTAGAGTTTAGTGAAACATCATAGATGAATGATGGAGCTACCGTGCTTCAAGAGTCTTCACATTCCCTTCTTGGAAGTCGATCGTATGGCGAAGGGTACGGAGTTTTGCGCCCTGTTCTTCACGAAGTTCTTCACCCGCAGTCATTCTTGGCGATGACGGTCAACTGTGATATCCGAGGGAGTGGAATGGAAGGACGTACTCTTCCCTCATCGAAGTTATCACGGACTGCGCTTCCTGCAATCTTACCATGTATACCCAAATTAGTGATGTCGTCGGTTGAGGGTGTGGTACATTTTACCGTGTCTGCGCATGCGCCAGCTGTTGTTCCATTTCATAAGCCTTTGCCGTAGCCTGTATCGACTCATGCTTTTGTTCTTGCAATAATCGTGCAACTTCCACTATTTGATCAGCTTCCCAATCATCAGCATCCATTTGTACAACGATGACTCCCTCTTACCCGACTGGCGGATTTTGAGCGTGGTTGATTCAGATCGGTTCCTATCCGCTGTAGTCAACTCTTCCAATTCTAAGATCCGAGCTCGCGCTTCTGCTAAGTCAGTGCCCATGGCGTGTAGCTTATCACGAAGCAGGTCTGCCACCTGTTGGGCTGCGAAAACAATTGTTGGTGCAACTTGCCCCTGACTAACCACCGACCTACTCTTCGAAAGCTCGGAACGGAGCTCATGAACTATTTCTCTTGTTTCAGCGGTCAAAATGAGCCGACCATCGTCATCGAACATGGACTCAAGATCTGGCGGAAATCTCAAAACTCTGGACGGGGAAGAGATGGTTAGTTAACAGGACGAACCTCGAAGACTGATCTGTGTGCTATCTCGCAAAGCTGCCAAACTCTCCATAGTCGCCTTCGCCTCCGATATAATCAGTGACGACGACCCTGAGGAAAGTTTAAAATCGTCCAACTCGGATTTGAGCGCGGAGTAGCTACGCGGGTAATTTGGTCAGAAAGCTTCGAGGAAACGACCGCTACTCCACACTTTTTCGCGGCCCTGCCAAGCGCATCTCGATGCTTGTCCATTGCCCGCTTATACGCAGTTTCCATCTGAGCGAGATCCCTTGAGAGCGTAGTATTCTCCTCATTCTTGGCCGCTAGTCGCGATTCTAAATCGGTTATATAGTCACGCTGCACGTTCAGTCAAAAAAGTGCAGAATTAGGGGTCGAAGAATAGGTAGGAATACACACCTGTTGGGCCCATTCTTTCTGCAACTGGCAGAACTTGGCCGTCATAGGACCAAAGACGTCCTCGGGTTCAATTTCGCCTACAGAAGAGTTCATGTCAAGTTCCTGTGTGTTCGCCTTGACAAATCTCCTGGGATAATCTCTGGAAGACGGAGCAGACGATGCGAATGCACGTGAATTCAAACCAATTTCTGCGTATATGCGTCCAGAATCGTCGTTTGAGTATGCATGATAGCATACACGCGCATATACACACCAGTTGGGTCATCCTTGAAAAGATAAGATGTTCCCTGACGGATAAACCGTTCAAAAAATAGAGAAGTGAAAGATGAATCAACTTACTGTCGCAGAGATAGGTGGCTTGTTATCCGTGATTTCTGGGGTATGGTGCGGACGAGTTGAGCTGCCGAGAGCATGCGACTCAACGTGGCGCGATGAGAGCGACTGAGAGAAACCGCCGTCAAACACCCTTTTCGGGGTATTCTCAATGAGGGTCTCGTTTGGGGTCACATCGAGATTTGATCTTTTGTGTAGGGCACCGAAAGCAGCGCCTACTTGGTTCATGTCCTTTTTCTGGGAATGTGGTGCAAACTTGTATGGGAACATGGCTGTCGTTTCTTCGTATTGTTTTGAGCCAGATGTCAAGTGCTGATGGTATTGGGAAGCTGAATACTTGTTCGTTTGCTGGCAAATGAACGCGTCGTAAGGCACGTGACGCACGTGACGTGTTGTGTGGCACTGCTCCGCTGGTCATGTCACTGGATAGATATAATGGAGACGTGGATACATTGCTTGCTTATATACTGTCCATGATCAATTGTCTTTGGCCGTTTCCAAACCGCCGCTCCGTCCTTCTACCTCCTTCATCGCGCAGGTGGGTTAAGCACCGAGATATGCGGATACGGCCCCAACACGTCCGAAGCGACGGGGAAATGTGACCGACTCTTGTCGAAGCGGGAATAAGCAGGTGGTGGTTCAGCCTCTTCCAAGACATCGATGCCTAAACCGACGACTGGAGCATTGGGCTCGGCTGGTGGTACTCTTCCAGGAGGAGCCCCCGGAGATGGGACTCCCGTCAGTGAGGGTGCCTCGAATAGGGGATCCTGATGGCCGGATGGTACGAGCGTTCTCCCCGTGGTAGTCGTCGTCGAGGAGATCAGCGGAGTGCGTTCAGTGCGTTCTCTGTGATTACCTCGAGCAGTGGAAGGATGGGTGTCTCCCGGGAAGTAGGAAGGGGGGTCAGGAAAGGCGGGAGGGGTACCCAGATATGACGATGGGTATAACACTTCCAGGATGCTACTCGTAGAAGGCAACGAACGGCGAACATGCCTTGGTGGGCGGGACCTTGGAGTGGTGCGTGTGTGATCTGCTTCAGCACCAGCGTCCTGTGACAAAATGTGAGCCGGAATCCAAGGGTGAGCGATCTAATACGTACCGAGCGTCTGGTGCAGAAAATGCAACTGCAATCCGCAACGCAAACTGCCCCCGCCATGGCGACAGTCCAGTGTTGTTCTGCGGTGGGATCGTTCACCTGTCCAAGATTGTCTGTGTCCGATGCGTCAGCCTAAATCGAAAGTGGTCAAACCGGGTAGGACACTGATGTCCTCGGACCGAGACAGAACCAACTGTTGCCTGTATTCCTGCTGGGGGGGAGAGCGATGGTATAGAAGGTCTGGATTCTCTGCTCCAAGCGGCGTTGACCACCCAGGAGCGAGTCTCTTCTTAAAGATGGTAAACGCCGCGGGCCAAAGAGGAAGACATCGGCTGTTTAAGGTGAGATAACGGGTGAGTAACACGCGGAGCGGATTGGAGCTCGGAAGGATGTTCGGAGACCTGAGACTACAAGATCTTTGAATGATCGCCGCGACTAACGGCCAACTTCCGAGACACCAATTGACCGACATAACTTTACAGCTGCCATGCCACCAAACAACTACAGGTCTCGGAGTATTTTGCGACCAAAACGCGAGCCTATAAGTAGTCAGCAAACGCTTCTTCTTTTTCTGCGTGAATCCTGTTATTCTCAATGCTTCCATGAGTAACCCAGCCAAGCGCATCCATCACGAGTCACGACACCCTCAGCTCGTACAAACAGCGTACCATCCAACTCAGAGATACCAGGCAACGTTGACCCCGCCGCCCCTCCGAGGTCGGTGAAGCAACCAGGAAAGTCGCGTGCTTTTTCGTGTCTGTAATGCTGCGCAGCATAGTACAACGCCCTGATAGCCTTGACCGTATGGGCATCTGGAGCGTGAATAACGCACGCAGGAATGTTCACCCACTGGTATACGTCTCATTCGGCTCTCCAACGGTGCTAGCACTTGGTGTGAGTGTCGCTGACGGCTGTCGGAGGGCGGGGAGCGGCGGTGTACGACATTACAAGTCCTACATCCATCCTGTGTCGACTGCAGGCGAATACATACCAGGTAGAAACGGGAGTAGCTCGACCTTGGAAGCGCCGCTGGGAATAATCTTCAGCAAGGACGGCAGAAAGAGCGTCGCGTTCAGCACATGCATGAGGACAAAGTCCAACCCCGGCTCGCGTCCTCGCTTGCATGTACCACAGACTCGGAGGAGAGTGGTCGCCCAGAACAACTCCTCGACCTTTGCGTCAAGAATTGATGCATGGCTCTTCGATGATGTAACGCTCCACCAAGTGGCATATATGTAGCTTCCTTATCTCTGCTGTGCGACCATCCTTCATGGTATCCGCTCGACAGTGGCTCACAGCCTTGCCAGGGAATGTACAGCAGGCTGGACAAGACCTGGGGCACAATGCAGTGTTTTGCGGGTCAGTGAACAGAAGTCACAGTCACAGACCGCAAATTGTGGGAAAGTCGATGTCTGTGTCGCTTCATCGAATCCTGTCGTACGGATGGCGAAGAGCGATCCCGCGTTTGCATGTTCCAACATGGGGACCGTATGGCAGTGCAGAAGCGCAGGCGAGCACCCGAAAGGACCTTGCGTCGCACCACCTGTGGGAATCCCCCCCTTTCTCTCTCTCCCGCCCTTTTCTTCGAGCAGGAAGTCTCCCTCCTCCCCACTTGTGCACCCCACCATGCAACCAATCTATCCGGGGTCGCGCCCTCGTATCGTCGTAGTCGCCTCTGCGAGTCTGGCCAACTCCCTCGATAGGGCTTAAGATTGGTAGCTGAACCCTAAACGGACTCGGATGGGCAGCGGTCGGGGTAGCGGCAGCCCCTGACGAGAGCTTTCGCAGCCTCGAAACCGCTACCTACCGCTCCCTCACCAGCCCCTACTCGTACTGTACATCCCTTGCCCGATGGCCCGACCCCGATCCTCGGAGAGGGGTGTCCCGACGGACGAGCAAGCAGACTTGACCGCCCGAGCGTCCCTCTTCGCACACAGTCCGTCACCCTAGGTTTATGTTTGCAGGTAAACTGAGCTCCATGGAGGTTATATGGAGGACGTCAACATTGTGCTATCACATGTATTCATAAATTTTGTTCGTCCTCGTTGAACGAGGATTGCAAGTCCTATGTTTCCCCACTATATTCGTACGGATTCGAGTGTAGCCAGCGAGACAAAGTAAGAAGACACCCAGATTAGATTAGCTAGTCTACATCCAGTCCACAGTCCAATGAAATGTACCATCTCTCCAAATGAACCCTCTGATCAACATTATCAAACATATCAGTTCGGAAGTAGCAACGTAGTGATATTGGCAGCCTGTTGCTCGGCGTTCACAGCTCCTAGCTGTGATGGGGACAACGAATCGTATATTGGGCACAGGTCAAACCATGATTCTGTTCGGACGAGGATAAGATAGATTCAAGAAGTTGACGGAGCCGCTTACGAGGAATTTTGCCAAGATGATTATGCACTCCCGCAGGATTCTCAGCCATCACGACAGCGAAGCCACTAAGAGCTCATGAACAAGCTTTCATAACATGACAATAAAAAAACACTAACGCTTCTAGGTGCCAGTCAATATGACTATATGGGGGGCGTCAGGATTGGTTACATATCGTAGACGATAAATGACTGTACCAGTGCAGGAACCATGGACCGGCATTGTCTGTCACCCATCGAACAACCATTTGTTGCCCTTGTGCGCCAGCGGAGGTCACATCTCGACGGACGGGGTTTTTGTAGTTGAAGGTCGTATTGGCACCTGCGCTTTGGACAACATCAAAAGCATGCTGTAAATAAAGTCAAATGTGCGAATAGCTCTTTGTCGAAGTACCAACCCCATGTAGGTGGATGGGATGCTGAATCCGTGTAAGTAACTCCCTAGAAACATGAAGAATGGGAGCTCACAGGGTCGCCGATCCCAGCAATCTTCATCGTTAACTCAACAACCTTGTTGGGCTCCAAGACAAACACGCTCCCGTTTGGCATGAGGTCGGTCGCTTGTTGCGCACCGCTCAGAATCTGTAGCAGTACAGGTACAGTTGGGGACCGGTACCGAACGCCATTCAGATAGAATACACCGCCAATATTGACGGCAGTGATCTCAATGTTGATGTCCGCCTTCCCATACTCGGGGATGCCGGGTGCTCCTGGATTAACGAGCGTATGCAGATTCTGTTCCAGAAGAGGGATCACACTCGTCGTATGGTTGGTAGCCGGGTCTTGGCTTGGCGCGCCACTGTATCGTAGAATGGCGGAGTTGAGTCCTCCGGAGAAGGTTGCGCCAGCGGTGTTTGGCAGGGCCCGTATCCAGTAGTTACCGACTGGCTGCGTCGCATTCAGGATAACAGAGTAACGTTGCCCGGCAAACACCTGGAGCGAATCCACAAGGAGCGGCTCCGTCAAGATTCCATCAGCCTCAATGACGGTCAAGTTGTGCCCATCGATAGAGAACAAGAAATTTGGATCGCAAGACATCGCAACCAAACGGAAGCGGTAGCGTTTGCCATACTCGACGTTAACAACAGCGAGCTCGGACTGGGGCCCGCCTGTGTAACGCCCAAGTCCGTTGATAAGCGTCGAGTTAGCATTGACACCAATGATGTAATTCAGGACTGGAGAGGCGATATGATACCTTGACATGTGAAACAATCAGAACCACTTCCGAAACACAACGAAAAAACACACCAGTCTGCAAGGGTGATCACAGTTGTCTCTGGAAAACGATCTCAATACAAGATTTACCGTTTCGAGGTATCCACTTACCGTCGTCCACATCATACAAGTAATGATACGGATCATCAGGATCATATATGACGAGAGGTCCTCTCAACCCGTCACAAGTTTGAGAAGAATAGTGTGAGTGATACCAAAACGTCCCCGCTTGATTTTTCACATCAAATCGGTGAAGGAAGGAGTGGTTCTGGGTGATCGGACATTGCGTGACAAACGATGTACCATCAACATAGTTTGTACCATTTTGAGAGAGTCCGTGCCAATGCTGAAGGAGGTGTGAATGGTGCTTTCTGATCGAGCTCCTCGGTACATACCACACTAGTGCTCAGCCACATCTCCGTATCTTTCAATTCATTAACTACATTGATTGCAAAACGCTCTCCCTTTGATTGAATTTCAGTCGGATGAACAGCAACCGTCGTCAATGAACACACTTTATAGGCCCTGATTAGCGGTCCAGGGAAGGTGCCTCCAGCGAGTGAAGTCCTGGAGTGGGGTCAAATACGAAGGCACGAGTGATCGAAAGACAACCTACGAGCGCAGGAAACCATCTGGAGCAATCATCCCATTGGAAATTGTTAGGTTAGTGACGGGTCCGACAGCATTGGAGAGCAGCGGTAGAGGACTGGTTTTGGAACGCGAAACGATAGACGCTGCACGGGTGATCGAAAAAAATGAAAAGATGAATATCAATAGAAGATACATTACAAGGAATGATATAACGCCTGCTGCTCACTGGAGCCTGAGCAGCGAGGGCAGGAAAATAAATGGTTAACCAGCGTCGGGGTGGCGAGAGTTCATTCGGACTCCTCGCTTTTATACGTCCCAAGCTGTGAACCGAGATCAAGATTGAGGCGTGAACAACGTCCTTGCCCTCTCGACATTGTCAGGCACTGCGTACGTACTAACTCTTGATGTCCAGAGAACGCAACGCCTGCCGCCACACAGCATGCCTTGGCAGTGACCTAGTAAAGAGCAACACCACTTAACGCCGCAATGAAATCTGAACGCTGAGCGCTGAGTGCCTGGATCCTAGACTATCTCAGACTTACCAATCGAATGTTTCAAAATTCGAAATAAGTCAGTCAGTCAGTCAGCCGGCTTCAGGAGGTCGAATGAAGTTTAGGATCGGTTCTAACCTCTAGTACTCACAGAATCAAAAGCTGATTCTGGAACTTCGGTAACGACATAAACGAAGCTCAGCGTTAGGTCACCGTGATAATTTACATTGTACAACGTATATCTGACCAATATTTACATTTCTGCTGGGGTATTTTTCAGCGCACGCCTCAAAAGGCAATGATTAATTAGGTATCACTGTCGCGATAAAACCCCATGGCACGACAACGTTAACCGGCATATTATTTAGAATAAAGTAAAAAAATAATTAGCTGTATACTCTTTTCTATTTCTACACCTACCAAGAGCGGCACCTACCTAGTGCTCCCGTCGTTACCCGATGCTAACCGATGCTATCCGTAGGTTCTGTGATACTGTCGGCTAACCGTTTCAATGAAGTAGTCCATTACTCAATTGCATCCATGTGATGGGCCTACCGAACACAGCATCGACGAATCGCATGTGTTGATGTCAGCAAGGCTGTTCCGCGATTCGTGGCTGTGGACAAACCCGAGCAACAAATGTTCGTTACTATTCGCACGCCAGGTATGCACTACTAATCTGAGGGGCCAAACCGGGTTAGCCGAGGGTGTAGGCGAGGACTTCACCTTCTCTTGGCACCTAAATGCACTTTTTTGGATTGCCTAGATGCTCACCACCAATGAAATCCTCAGCATAGGCCATCAGAGAGTCGTCAAGCGATAATGTTACATACTGTCGTTGCAGATTAGTAAGCAATCCTGTCTGATCAATTAATCAATGCTGATCAACTCAACCTCACGTAATGTCTAGTCTCGGTACCAGCCGTTGTGGTGACAGCCGAGTTTCAAGCTATCGGTGCAGAAACATCACCACAACTTGGGGGTGGGCATCTGGTCTCGAAGTTCAGGTCTGGTTTTTGGAGTAACACCCGCCGCTTCGCG
This sequence comes from Boletus sensibilis, assembly GCA_038092655.1. Taxonomy (NCBI): domain Eukaryota; kingdom Fungi; phylum Basidiomycota; class Agaricomycetes; order Boletales; family Boletaceae; genus Boletus; species Boletus sensibilis. The sequence goes on from JBBPQU010000744.1 coordinate 9,965, forward strand.
GGTGTGCCCGCCACCATAGGCTAAAACTACTCATTGGAATGACACAGCGGATTTATTCGATCTCTACGGAGATTCAACGTATCAAGAATCCGTCTAGACAAATGAAAGATATTTAATTTAGCTACTTGCTTATATACTTAATTTCGTTATCCATTGCACTGGGGTGGAGTTATTTCACATTCTCGTTTAGCTGGTGGCGGGTGCATTTTGCATTGTGCTCGACCACAACTGAATTTTAAGATGATACATCTGGTCAAATAATAGTTTTATAGCATAACTAGCTCATGAGATAGTTATATCGGTTGTCGAGTAAAGTGGTGTTCTGTTATAACCTTTCATCAACACTGTGTCACTGCTCTGCGCGAGTTTGGTTTATGGGAAGTTCGGTGGCAGGCACACCCGCCAAGCGGGTGTTGCTCACCACAGCACTGGCACAACGGCTAGTGCATTTGGTACGGCAAACCTCCCATTTAGTTGTGGTGCGTTCTCTGCTTAAACCTGCACGTCACCACAACGGATGGTTCCGAGACTACCCAAAGCTGAAAGGCGAGTTATAGGTACTTGGGATTTGAGCGGCATCCGGTGTGCAACTGACACATCTGTGGACCATATTATGCACATCATGCAGCTTATGTGTCGTAGAAGCTCCTTATTTTTGGCTGTGTGAATTGTCTATGTGAATTAAGGTCGCCTTTCGTGTGTAATATACCGGCAACGAGTCACTAGTTGGTGCTCATGAGGCGATTATTTTCATTTCTGTTCTGTCAACGTTTCAGGTCAGACGCATAAGACGATTGGATACCAAATCACACTAACCGCATGCTGAGCGGCATTGAAAGCACTATTAATAGCAATTGGAGCGGAAGGCGCGATCTTGATTACGGTGCGTACTTGGTCTGCGATGCTCCCGAAAGAGACAAGTGGCGCCAAATAGATCGCCACTCTAGTATAGATCCACTCGAATGAGGTACAGGGCCCCGTTGGATATATATGAGAGATTCAGAGGCTAATCTGACAAAGGACACAAAACCTCTGTTAGCAGTAGAGATCCCAAATGGGCGACGTACTGGTCTTTCAAAATACGAAAGCGCTACGAAGTGATGAGCTAGGATAACCGGAGGTTGGCTGTTTGTCGAGTCTCCAACATCAGACAGGGCAAGGTCCAGGATCGCCAAATGCCGCCCACTATACACTACACGATCAGCGAGGTGATTATGCACGGAAAGGGGCTGATAATCCGAAGGGCTCGCAAGTCCGCCCTACGAGCAGAAACGGCAGTGGGCGGCAGGCAACACCACACGGTGAATGCTGTGGTGGACCACACGCACTGGAAGGGTGATAGCATCAGGTGTTCCTGCTACTTAGTACTTACCATTATGATAATACACACTGAGGGGGGCCGCGTCGTGCGACTTTTCGGGAAGTAAGGATAAGCAAGCTAATTGAGCCAGAAGCACTTGCCGGGCTTGATCTTCCTCCAGCTCTACCCTTTCATTCTCTTCAGTTTCCTCGAACCAGATGATCCCTTCGTTTTCCATGTCAGCGGGCGGATTTAGAGGGCAACATTATATTCTGGACATGCTACCATCGGGTTAGTCACTTCCGAATATCTCACCCCATTACCACGTTTAGCCCAATATTTTCAAGCCCCGATATATTACAAGCATTGCCCTCCGGGCACTCATGGACCCGAGGTTGGTGTATTCGATTTGAGACAGCATCAAAGAGACACGTATATGTTTGTCGTACCACTGTGTGGCGCGTACTCGACAAAAGAAACTAGCGACGAAAATTTACAAGTAAAGAATCATAAGCCATCGCGTAAGCCGGAACCCTACTCTCTGGTTAGGGTTATGTTTCGCGCTAAGACTTCCCACGGGCGTACACTTTTGTTTTCCCACGAATTCTTGGCTTGGAAACCTGTCCCCTCCAGATTAAAAGCCTACGGTAAGTCACCCAATTGTTAATTGTTATCACATACTACAGGATCACATACTACAGGATGCAGCCAGACACTTCTTTTTTGACAGGCTCGGAGTCGTTGGTCGACCGGCAATACTTCACACTAGGAGGCGAGTCAGGCTCGGATTCAGACTCACCGAGTCCGAGCAGTCCGGAACTGAAACCAATCAATCGCTGGCGACAGTGCTTGTACTGATTCGGTCCCGAGCTCGTAGGGTGGACTTGCGAACCCTTCGGAGTATCAGTCCCTTGCGCGCATAATCACCTCGCTGATCATGTAGTGTATAGTGGGCGGCATTTGGCGATCCCTGGACCTTGCCCTGTCCGATGTTGGAGACTCAACAAGCAGCCAACTTGCGGCTATCTCTTCGCAGCGCTTTCGTATTTTGGACCGGTACGTCGCCCATCTGGGATCTCTACTGTTAACAGAGGTTTCGTGTCCTTTGTCAGATCAGCCTTTGCGTCTCTCATATCCAACGGGACACCATGCCTCGTTCGAGTGGATCTATATTGTAGTGACGATCAATTTGGCGCCACTTGTCTCTTTCGGGAGCGTCGCAGACCAAGTACGTACCGTAATCAAGATCGCGCCTTCCGCTCCAATTGTTATTAATAGTGCTTTCAATCCCGCTCAGCCTGCGGTCAATTCACACAGCCAAAAAATAAGGAGCTTCCACGGTACATCGGCTGCATGATGCGCATATGGTACACAGGTGTGTCTGTCGCACACCGCACCTGACACCGCTGAACGCCCAAGTACCTATAACTCGTCCTCCAACCTTGAGTTCGTCTGGTACCCACTACACGGATCACGCTTTGGGGGACGTTGAACTTGATCAGATGGTCATTAGCGAAGAGGAGACTGATGCTAGTTGTTTGTTCAGCAGATGGTACTAACTGCATCATGACCCGATCCTGAGCAGTTCATAACTTCGCCGTACAACTGGGACCAACCTAGCATGGCCAGTTCCCCCCGAGATCCCACCCGTCTGCTGTGAGTTTTTCGGTGTAAAATCAATCACGTCGTATGTTGTATATAGTTGATTGGCTATCTATATTGCATTCTTATTCTCGAGGTTCGAACACACACTACCGAGCTTGCGGCATCTGCATTCGTTGGGTTCAACTTGTAGCATATACATACATAATCAGATCTCATACACACAAAACGGAAACTACACTATCGTATGCTCAGTATAACAAAAATCGTAAGAGCTAGTTTAATGTCCTTAATGTCCCTATGTATACTGGCCCCTTGGCCCAAAGGAAGCCAGCAGAATCAAGACCTAAACATGCAGGGCCTTAGTTTCCGAGTATCCCCAGGTGTGTTTGCCCCCAGGCCTGGTTCGGGAGGCACAGTTGATCCCAGTCCGCTGTGTGGGAAGTGATCAATCCCTACCGTTTGCGCTAGCATGGTGAGGTACCGGACGTACGTGGTATTACTGCAGCTTGTTCTTGAGCCGCTTCTTTCGGGGCTTCTGCCATCACGACAGCAAATCCGCTAGACACGGGGATTAGTTCTACAATCATGTTAGTCCATTGAAGTTGGCGTACTGGTTGAGATGCCAGTCAATGTGACTAGATATGGACACGTGAGATCATGATCTTATAGGACTCTCGGGGGAATCACTCACCAGTGAAGGAACCAAGGGCCCGGATTATCCGTGACAAAACGGATGGTCACGTTGTCAGTAGCGCTGCTACCTATGGACACGACATCGCGCCGGACAGGGTTCACGAAATTCGTCACATTGCTGCCCGCAACCCTCACAACATCAAATCTGTGCTGAAAAAAGCGTTTAGTTAGAGACAAAAAACAGGCGGGATGAACCACATACGCCGTGCAGATGTATAGGGTGCTGAAAACGCATGCAGAGTCAGCATGGAACGACGTTTTACAAACGTGGCGCTTACAGGAAAACCAGGAGCTGCAACAGGGTTCGGGAAGTTTATTTCTACAACCTTGTTCGGGGGGAGTTCATAGACACTTCCGTTTGGCAGCAGTTGCGAAGGATGTCTTGCTCCACTGAGAATCTGTAGAAGCACAGGGATAGGGGGATTGACGTAGGACACATTGCCAAATGTAAAGAACCCCTGCGAGGTGAAGCCCGGAGCAAGTTGAAGGTTCACATCTGCCTTTCCGATCTCGGGGATCCCGGGAGCGCCTGGGTTGATGAGTGGGTGAAGGTTGCCCTCATCGAACGAGAGTTCATACGGGCCAGGTGCTGACGTGGGATCTTGGTCTGGTGCTCCTTCATATCGCAGGATGGCCAAATTTTGACCGCCGTCGAACGTGGTGGATAGGTCGCTCGAAGAACGAACCCAATAGTTCCCAACGGGCTGGTCTGCTGTAACAACTACGGAGTAGCGTTGACCAGCAAGGATGGGAATCGAGTCAACTTCTACGGAAAGCACTTCATTCCCATCTACCTCAATAATGGTCATCCGGTGACCATCAATCGTAAAGTTGAATGAAGGATCGCAAGACAAGCCAATCACGCGGAAGCGATACCGTAACCCTGGTTGGACGTTGATGACCGAGAGTGAAGTCGATGGACCACCAGCATAACGACCACGACCATTGATCAGCGTCGAATTCGCAATCACCGGCCCGAAGACTTCGCCGAGTTGGATAGACGGTGTGTGATACCTAAATCCAGGTCAGCCCAAACTTTTTGTTGTACAAGAATTTGCTTACCAATCTGAAAGGGTGATAATCGTACTTTCTGTATGGAGTTATAAGATAAAGCACAATCAGAACATTGATGGATACTTACCATCATCAACGTCGTATAAGTGAGCTAGAGGGTCCTCAGGATCATAGATAACCAGTGGCCCTCGAAGTCCGTCACAATATTGAGTTGAATAATGTGAGTGGTACCAGTACGTTCCACTCTGACCGGTAGCAGTGAACTTGGGTTCGAACGCTTCGTCCTGACGAAGTGGGCACTGAGTGATAAATGAAACACCGTCAGCCCAGTTGGACTTGTGCTGAAAAATTCCGTGCCAATGCTTTGGGAGGTGCATGAGGATGTAGTTCGCGAAATTAGATGTATAATTACTTACGACGCTAGTTTCCAGAGGCATGGTATCGTCCGTGAGTTCATTAAAAATTTGAACAGCGAACTGATCATTCTAGAGAGGCATAAGTACGCCATTCTAGATATTATCGTGATTCTCACCATGTTGGCCTGGATCAACGGCCCAGGGAATACGCCATTGACAAGAGTCGCTCTACAAAACGTTAGTAATGTATTAAGAGGCGACAATCGACATCAACTCACGATCGGTTGTACCCATCTGGCGCAATGAAATTGTTCGCAATGTGAAGTTGGCTCACAGGACCAAGCACATTTGTTGGT
>JBBPQU010000745.1:0-15285 GCA_038092655.1 Boletus sensibilis
CAAGAAGTTAGCCTCGAATGTCGTAGACACTTCCTTCAAGACTCGGAGTGGGTGAATAGGCTTTTTTCCATCTCTTTTACTAAACGCCCCAAGGTATCGCCCTTCCAACTCAGAGTATCGCTGTCGAGAAGGATGATACTGTACCCACTAATAAGCGGCGACAGACCTTCAACGACATACTTTCCCTCCTCAAACACTACAGTGCCGGAACCCGCAAAGATGCTATTTTCAGTGCCCGAGAACTATTCCAGGATCACCCCGGGTTACTAGAACGTTCAATTGCTCCTCTACTCGGTGCTTGTGTACGCCTCATCGGTGATGAGGTATGTTTCCAGCCGCATCTAAGCTTTCCTGCATGACGCAACCATCGATAGGATGCCAGCGTTCGTAAAGCTTTGCTCTCATTCTTTGACTGGATTTTTCCCCGTCTCGAGAAAGTAAATATTTGTATTATTCCCAATTCACTATCTTGACGTTCTCCCGCAGAAAGATCTAATTCCACACATACCGTTACTATTACTCTTCGTTGCTTCTGCCCAAACACACATATTCCCTGAAATCCGAATAGATGCAATACGCTTTTTGGACCTTCTTCTAGATGCTGTGCCAGAAAGCGTGGTGTGTGGATGGAATGAATCTGGTCTTGGCAACGGAAAACGCGCTCTAGAGGGCTATCTTGGAATCCTCAGCGTCGGAACAAAGTTTGGTGGAGCTGAAGGTCCGTTGACGCGAATTGACAATATCCTCATTCGTCTTATTGTATATTCTCCCCGTCCAGGAACAGCGCAGGCGACTTCCACCGCGTCTGTGATACTTTCAACCCAGGTAGCTGCGTTTGTCCAATCTTTCCACCCTGCTCGATCTCACACCTTGTTAGTCAAGACTGGTAGTCTTGCAATCCCTTTCTTCCTTTTTGAGTCATGCAATAGACCCACAGTCTTTTGTATCCAGCGGATCACACAGAGAGGTTGGCCAAACGATAGCACCAGTACCAACTTGGTTTTTACGACCTTCTTTCGCGAGTACTCGGCTATACGAAGAATACGCAAACGTATCCCAGTCCTCACTCCATGGGGTGAATGGCAAGCATTTAACCTGGAATATGGATCCCGAGTTCGAGTCTTTCGATGAAGACTTTGCCTACGATCCGCGACTCCTATGTGGAGAACCAGAAACTGCGTGGGATCTGAGCAATCTGTCAGATCTTTCCCCCGAAATGGACGATGTTTCACGCCCGCTGGGCGAAATCCCCCTGATCATGGTAGGCATTGTTCTTGTGGATGATCCAGTGGTTGAACGTGAATCTTGCAGAGATTGTCTCGAACGCTTTACCCGACTTTGACCGCCACGTTTCTCGATTGCGCGCCCGTCGTCTTCTCGCCAAGCACGAATCCAACCGAAACCGAAGTCCAGATGCTCATGGCGGCGTTCAAGATCACTCGGACTCTATACAGCGCCATTCTCCAGAGCGCTGGTCTAGTACGTGGACCTGCGTGCCGAGACTTGCATCTCTTTGAACCTGTGAATCAGGGAGCAGATCTGCTTGCACCTTGCGAAGAGCTCAAGACGCTACTTGATTACCTCACTAGGTACTTTCCATTTACCCCTGCGCATCGAGAAGCAAAGGCAAGCGATTGTTGGACACTGTTACCCAGATGGACTCATCAGGAATGCAGGTGGAACAAGCTTTTCAGGATCTCAGTGTGATCTACTGCGAACTCACATCGTTGCTCGTTCTTGTCTCGCACCAATCGAGAACTGGGGATATGCATCGGGGAAATCGTTTTCGAGCGCCACGTTACAAGTCTTCGTCACCTCTGAAACGCCATTTCTCGTTCGACTTGCAGGCTGATCTCGTCAAATCCTACGTCATTCAGCTTCTTCAAGGAGACGGCGGATCAAGCGCACAGTTACCGAGACCTATTTCGGCGGCAGTATACACGGCGCTTCTCCCGACAATCTGGGCATTGTTGAACCAGAGGAGTGGACAACAGCCAGAGAAGGAGCCCTCGTCGGTGTTGGTGGCGACTCTTGACCACGCTATGAGGACTACTTCTGGTTCTGCGGTGAAACGACTGACGATCGAGTTTGTTGGCCGACTTTTGCTTGTAAGTTTATTTGTGTGGGACCAAACCCATTGTTAATTCCGTACTTAGCTCGAGAAAGAAGCCAGCTACACTGGTTATTTTAATCCTCGTGATGCAGGCGAAGGACGCAAGTTCCAAGAGTGGATCGCACACCTCCCTAAAACGCTGTGGGAGGTAGGCACAAACAACCTTGCCACAACCCAGGTGAGTGAGACGTGGGTGTCCCGTCTCGCGGCTGATCCGATCCATTTTTAGGCGATTTTGGGGTTGCTCTTACGTCTCCTCCAACGTGAATCCTGCGTCATGCAGCGTGAGGTTTGTCCCCGTTTATGAGAGTCCTGTCTCAGAGAATCGAGGAATGATGGTCCCTGACCCGCAGCAAATCTCTTCGTTGAGCTCGCGCCTCACGCCGTTCTTCATGATCGTACACCCTGTACTAGGGCAAGTTCTTGGCCCGTTTACCAAGATTCCGTCCTCGGCGTCTCATGTCCGATGTCTTGCGTTGGACTTGTGTGCGTCACTCCTCACGGATCAAAGAAGATATGAAACAATGGACAAAGGCCTGTGCAACGCGGTATCCGAGGCTGTCAAGGGTACGACGGAGAAACCATATTGGGAAAGGGTGACAGAGGCCATGCGCTCGGCATGATTCCAGGGTCTTTGAATGCCCCCCCCCGGAAATTCGGATGTGAGCGTGGTTGCGGAGATGCGAGTACGGCGTGTGTGCCACGACTGTATATCGTCGCATGCCTGGTGGAAAAAGGAGATTTCAAACATTCGGTGACCGCGTTGCCTCTTTGTGCGTCTGATTCCTTGGACGAAGTTGTTGTGCTTATGGGCGATGCGTCGTGTCGTCCATGGTAGTGACTATTTTTACCTTTTACTGCGGTAGCGTGGCGGAAATGAGAGGGAGACCCCTTGTAACTGGTGCCATTTCCGCAATGAACGGTTTCCGTTGTAAGCACTGTCTCCATCTGATCGGATTTCGCCTCTTTTTTTTTGGCCCTGGTGGATTGAGGGTAGCGAAACCCAAATGGGATGAGAAGCAGTGGGAGAGCGCCCCTCGCTGCGAACGGAGATGATACGAAACCCATACCAGATCGGGAAGCTCCACACAAAGGGTCGCCATAATTGTAATGTGTTATTCCATTACGACAAGAGACGAACAACAATCTATGTTTAAAAATGCACTTGACCAAAGCAAGGCAGGACAACAGATGAGACAGTACAACCGCAAAACCCATCAACTACGGTATCCAAGGCGTAGCACGCATCATGTGTGTGGGTATGGCAGTTACGCGAGACTTGCCCAGGCTCTCTGACACAGAGAGCAAACGACCAGCGTCAGAATGCGAGAGATCTTAAGGTGTTAAGTGTAGGAATAGTAAATAAATGAAAGAACGGGGATGGATCAGGCCCAGACCCAGTTGAGGTTGATGCGGCCGAGAGAGGGGTCAGCAAGCGTATCAAAGGCGGATGGAGAGAAGTCGAGATCGGTGAGTTGACAGCCAGTGCACCTGTCTGTGATGGTAACGGTGACTGGCTTGCCTTGGTCTGGAGAAGAGAGAAAATAAGTAACAGTAGTAAGCGAGGGAATATGGGTAATTACAGGTGGCCGTGACAGTCTTGCCGCAGACAGGGTTTGTGTTGGGGTTGACACCATCATAGCCTCTGTGGGAGAGTGAGAAAGTGGAGCGGGGGGAGAAAAAGAGGACTGACGGGTAGCTGTCGAAGAGGAGGTAAGAGACGGCGGCGATGTACTGACTGTCGTTGTTGGTGATACCACATGCACCGAGACCGGTTGAGTAGAAAGTGCCTGGAATAAACGGATGAGGAGGATGAACGTTTGAGAAAAGGAAGAGAGGGGTACCTTGACCACTCTGAGTGCCGATCATATAGCTCGGTTCGCCACTGCTGCTGGAGGATGCGGATGTTTGGGCAGGGGGAGGGGTGGAAGAGGTGGAGGTGGTGGTGGTGTGAGAGGAAGAAGGGGGGTAGGATGTAGGAGGCGGTGAAGAAGAGGCAGCATGAGCGGGGGAAGACGAAGGAGGGGGCGGGGGCGGTGCTGAGGAAGTGGGGAGAGAGGGAAGGGGCGCGACGTTGATGGGGGCGGCGGTGGATGTGGGTGGGAGAGAGGAGGTGGTGGAGTTGGCGGGACGGGGGACACAACGCCTGTTCAGAGAGCGTTTGCGCCTTGGGAGAGGGGGAGAGGAGGGAGAATCTATCTCGATGGCCGGGTGTACGATGGCGCGGTGTGCATGGTTATAGACGTTACGGGAGACGTGGGGGGAAGCGAGGACGGTTGTTGCGAGGGCGAAGAGTGCGATGAGGTGAAAGAGCGGGGCCATGGCTAGTGGAGAATATACAAAAGATTGACTGAGTGTTTATATACTCTGACCGACAAAGGAGAGAAGACGAGCGGAAAATTCTATCTCTGACAATGCGCAACCGGAGCGACTTAAATATCAAATAACAAAAATAGAAGAATAATTCCAAATTTGGAAAATAGACAAAATACAGAGTTTTCCCTAATCTGCACCTCTAGCACCGTACATCTTCACCAGTCCTATCCCCGCAAGGCTTTCCAAACTCTTCGCATACGCATCCACCTGCCCAAGCAGCAGCATGCTCTCAAGTCGACTCGGCTCAGCCGGGATCTTGAACATCCGGCTCACATCCTCTTCCGGCAGCGGACTCAGTCCCTGTGCTACCCGTTGCGCACTTTCCTCTTTCCGCTTCGCAACGTACGTCTCCGCGCGCAGCTTCTCCCTCGCGATCTGTCTTGTTAGATACGCCACGTTGCCATCTTCCGTCCTATAGTTGTCAATGGCCTCTGATACCTGCTCCAGGCTCCGCGAAAGTCCTGAGTGACCGAGATCCAGTGCAGAGAACGACGGTGCAATCGCAGACGTTTCCGCCTCATCAAGCTGCGCGGACGTGTACGGTGATAAACTTGGCGCAGCTAGTCTCTGCAAGAACGTGCTCGCCAGCGCGTTCGTCCGAATTCTCACCGGAATCTCCTCAAGGATGGACGAAAACATCAATCGATGCGTCATCAGGCTACAAACTCGTAAACCATCCATAAACCACAACCGCAAGAGATGGCCACCCCACCTTGATGAACTGAAATTCCCCCTCTTGTATGCGTCCATAAACGAAGCCGTCAGTCTGAATGCCCGGAATGACGCATTCCCCCGTGCTGTTTGCGAAATATCTGTCCACACCATCAGTCTCTACCATCTGCACAGCGCCAGAAATCAAATCACCGTGTACAATAACGACGCCCCCATGCCTCAGCCTCTCCTGATGTATCGCCTGTGTATCTATCAAAGTCTGATTAAAGAATGCACCCAGTGTCGTGGCTTGGTAGAATCCAACGACGTTGTCATCCCCTTGCACTTCCTTGAGTGATCGCAACATTGATGCCTGATATCGTGCTAATGTCCACACGTTTATTCGAGCGTCCGTCGAATCATGTCTGCGAGGGACCCACCAATCGACTTTGATGACTTGTCATCTTCCTCACTTGTGTGACTCGGTAATGGGAAGCTGTTGGATACCTCAAGGATGCCATCCAGATCAAGTCCGAGCAAAAGGCCGTGCGCGGAAGCAGATGGAGCCTCGCGACCATGCTGTACGATTTTCGTAACAACCTACCACACCGCCATCAGCGACAGGGTACAGCGGGGAGAGTGGATCGCGGGTGGACAGAAAGGCGGATATGAACGATGCGCACCAGAGCATCTAATTGTACGCAAGTGAGCGGTATCTCTGCTTCAATGTCGATGGCGGTAGACATGGACGGAGGGATGGCCTCATATATTGGCGCAGCAGGTGCTGGTGCGGAGGCGGGTGCTGGCAGCGTTGCAGCCAGAGCTGCGGCCATCGATGGGGCGGCCATTTTTCGATCTGGGATCAGAGGTTGTGTCCTACTCGAGGTTGTGTCGTAGAAAGAAAATGCACGTTGACTAAGCAACCGCCTTTGTTGTGTCCCGACCCGAACACAACATTCTCTTTCTCCCCCTCTCCGCCATGGCCTGGTCTCGTTCAGCGCGGATAACGCTCTTGCTCGTCATAGACATTCTCTTCTTCTTCATAGAACTCATCGTCGGTATGTCGAAGCCTCCCCTTTGCCAACCCCCTCTAATCTCCATAGGTTATGCGGTCGGCTCACTTGCTCTGGTCGCCGACAGCTTTCATATGCTCAAGTAAGTGGCAATCCCATATCCCAGCCCTCACTCATCCTCCCGCAGCGACATCATGAGCTTGATCGTAGCTCTCTATGCTATCAGGGTTTGTTATAGACTTGTAGCATGTCATTGCAATTCGCCTCACTAAGCGCTCCACACGCAGCTCTCCAGTCAAAGTGCAAGTGATTCCCGGTACTCCTACGGCTGGCACAGGGCAGAGATTCTTGCTGCTCTCATTAATGGTGTTTTCCTGTTGGCACTCTGCTTCTCCATCTCCATGGAGGCTTTGGAGCGCTTCTTCAGCACCCCTGGTGCGTACCATTTCTTTGGGTTGCAAAAGTCTGCCACTCAATTCTCGCAGAGATCTCAAACCCCCGACTGGTAGTTATAGTTGGATCTTTCGGTTTGGCATCTAACATTGTCGGCCTATTCCTTTTCCACGGTACGCAGGCCATGCTTTGTCTTATCACCGACGTAACACCATTCGTTACAGAACATAGTCACGCCCATGAGCATAAGGGCAGTGCCCCATCATCTCGACCTGCCAGCGTACACGTCGTTCAAGACAACTACCGTGACCTTGTTTCTTCCCGAAACCGCTCCACGTCTTACTCGTCGTTGTATGGACACCCTGTCGCTACTCGCGCTTCGCTCGTACAAACCGCCCAAGATATTGCATCCTCTACACTCACCCAGGACAACACTACTCGGTCCAGTGAAGAAACCCCTCTTCTCGGGGCACCGACCGTGGACCCTCCTCGACCATCTCGGATGTCCGCGGAACACGTTGGCCATGCCCATGGGCAAGGTCACATGCATGGTTCGATGAACATGCGGGCCCTAGTTTTACACGTCTTGGGGGATGCCCTAGGCAACGTTGGCGTCATCGCCACCGGCCTTGTCATCTGGCTCACGACGTGGAAATACAGGTTTTATTTCGATCCAGTGATCAGTCTCGTGATCACTGTAATCATCTTTTCCTCTGCATTGCCGTTGGGTGCGTTTGTCCTCGTTTTGCTGTGTCGACGTGGGACCTGATACTTGCAACGCCTCGAGTTCGAAGCGCGTCGTTCATTCTATTACAGGGTGTCCCGCCAACCATCTCCCTTGATGAAGTGCGGGCGTCGATACTAAACGTCAAGGGCGTGCTTTCGGTCCATGAGCTGCATGTCTGGCAGCTCTCTGAATCCAAAATAGTCGCATCAGTGCATGTGATGGCATCCCGTAATCACGACTTCATGCCAGTCGCTGTAGAGATCCGCAAAGCTCTTCACTACCATGGCATCCATTCCAGTACCATCCAACCCGAATACCAATCATGTAACCCTCATGTGATACCCGAGGAACATTTGCAGGTTTGTAGGCCAGTGGGCTCGGTGAAGATGAACAGCGACTAATTGATTGGTCTGCTAGATGTCTACAAATTCATCTTGTCTCATTCTTTGCCCGCCAGACCAGAATTGCGATCCCTCGGAAAACGCCTGTTGTCGTACGTCTATCCAAAGCTAACAGTTGTGGCTCCAGCTGACGACTCTGTTTGCAGCTCCACCAGCATCTACGGTGTGAGATGATTCGTGAGTATTCACACGTGCACATGGTGTCGCGGCAGATCACAACCCTTATCATGTACTGTAGACTCGTCGTACTCATCACGTCATAAATACTGGAAAGTTCGCGGCAAAGGGAGATGATGTACCCAAACGTTCGAGAATCGTCCTGCTTGTACTTGAACTCGTTTTCCGTATGCGGAGGTCCGCAGCTAGTTTTCTTGCCAATACAGCGCTTGCTTGTCCCAGCCGTGTAATGTGCTCGTTGCACATGGTCTGTAACGCCCATTCGAGATGCAGGGCACTGGAGAGTGCACCAGCGATGATCGTCGCCAGAAGTTCTGTCTTAACGCTCGTGTCGCCTCCTTGCTGATCGACCGCAGCAATCAACTGAGGGAGAACGTTGTACATGAAGAGGGGGAGGAGGGGGGGTACGCCAGAACGTGGCACGACGAGCACGAATGTCATGATTCGACGACACGTCTCCGTTTCTCCGAGGCTCGCGGCAACGCACAGCTCAGTCCAAAGTAGCAGGAGGAATTTCGTAGGCGTAGTGATGGTGAGGCAGCGGCCCACGTCGATACGAGGCGCTTTATGTTGCCGTGCCAACGCAAAAGCATCCCGGATCTCTCGCCTAGGGAAATCCAAGAACGCATCTGGCGCCATGGTAGCAGGGTCTTCCAGTGCTTGGCTGTTTCCTACACATATCACAAAGGTGGTCACCGCCAAGAGATCAACAAGAGATGAAATACCCTCACCCTCCTTTTTGATCGACAATGTCCGGAATGCAACAGATCTGATGGCACCAATGTCGTAATGGAGACTCGAAATCACGATTTGTGTACGCTTTCCAGAGAGGATTTTCAGAATGTTTGGACTGCAGAGGCGCAGGATTACATGGGGACACGTTGAGGCCAGTAACAAACTTTGTAGAACCTCGAGTTGAACAGGGGCAATAAACCTACAGACTCACTTCTTCAAAAAAAAAAAAAAAGGCAATGAAAATTTGACATGGAAACCCACCCTCGTTGCTGGACTTCAAATAGCATTGCATGAACAACACCCACGAGTGTCCAGTTGAGAAGGGGGCCAAGGAAATACGAAATGCCGTTGTGGAGGACGTCGTTATCTATATGTCCCTCCTGTCGTGCGATGCAAGCCTGAGAGAAAAGCGTCGGAGACATTTGGAGTAGAGTTTTGAGTTTCGTCGACCTGAATGTCAGGTTTAGTATCACGGCAAGAGAAGGGGTGCTTGAATTTACCGGAGGATAGTATCATCGATGCCCTCGCTGCTGCTATCGAATATAGCTTTAAACCATCCGGTAAACACAGTTTTTACGTCGGGAGGGAGCTCCTCCGGATGATAGACCCGTGAGGATCGCAAAAACTCTGTCCGAAGCACTTTACCACCTCTCCTCAGCGAGGGTGCCGAAATCTGCAATGCATTGATTCGGACACAATCGAGGAACACGTATGGATGAACTGGCCTGAAACTTGGTTAACACCATCTGGATGAATAGCACAACGTCCCCCAGATGGCTAACAGCCGTTTGTGGATCGCCTTTATGTCACTGAATGAGTATTCACATGTCGCCGAGAAGTACACATACCAATAGTTTCGCAATCGTACTCGTCAAGTAATTCTAATGCCTCGAACACGAGGTCCGTGATCTTTAGGTGGAGAGACAGAATATCGAGCGCGAAATCATGTGCATACAACATCTTGGTGAGATGGCTCAAAACTTCTAAATCTCCAGACTTTGAGTGGGATGTGAAACGCTACGGACATTAATTACCCATTGTGCAAGAATCGATATTCTCAATCACTCACTTTACGGACTACTTGAGCGAAGAAGTGATGACTCCCCGGTTCCAGACGAATGCGATGCAATAATAACCGTGTGTCTTCCTCACTAAGTTCCATCGTGAGTCTTGACTCAAGGTAACTCTGCAAAATTGATATCAGCTAAAACTCTACACGGACGATGACTGTGTCACCTCAAGCGTACAGTTATGCTCGAGAGCTTCAGCCTGAAGACGTGTCCCAGAATCGTTCACGAGAGTGGGATCCGTAGTTACTGCGAATGCCTGGTCTATGAGTCCAACTGCGTATAGTTGCTGTATTAACTCTCTGACGAATGAACCTGGGCTGAACAACTGTAAGTAAATGACCACATCTCAGAGGAGGAACCCCAACCCGGCAGTTTCTTCTGCACTCGATTCCCTGGCCCTCGCCTGCGCTTGGACATGATCACACCGCGACAGCAAATCGGAGCGTTGAAGCACCGCTGAGACTGCAGCATGCATCGCAGCTCGCTGCAGAAAGATGAGGAGTTGTTAGCCTACGAAGGCGGTAATGACATACCCAGTCTGCCTCAACCGTTCCATGGCCCTCCAACTCCTTCTCGAACATGTGCAAGAGGCGAGGCAGCTGTAGGCTTGAGCTTAGTATAACGGCAGTTAAGCGCGTAACAGAACACCTCACGCGGCCGAGGACAAACGTTCGCCACATGAAAAAAGATCCATCATGAATGCCTTTTGGTGAGCTCTGTGCAACACAGGTCATGGACGCCAAAAGCATCTGGGTGTAGAAGACATTTGGAGCCAAGGATGTCCATCGCAACAAACCTATTAGCAGTACCACAGCCTCTAAACCACTTCCGGCGCCATAGTCGCTAGCCCGAGATGCAATCTTGCAAGTTATTAGCGCGGTAGTGGTGAAGTAGGAGAATGGCTCACGAGAGACTGTAGCAACAGACCGCAGGAGATAGAATCAGCTTCGAGGTTGGAACCCAGCATATCACTCTTCCCGAGGGCAAGTTGGGTGTGTATTATCTGTGCCTCGCGAGCAACCTTGGCATCATCTCCAATGAGGAGACTCAACGAAAACACGAACGTCTCCAGCACTTGACGGACCTCTTGAGAGAGTCGCACGGAGTGGAGCAAGTCATTAGCGTCTCCAAAACATATCATGGCTTGGGTTGTCGACATTTGCAAAATATCCGGAACGCAGGGCAAAACCAGGGTGATAAGCTCTGAAGCGGACGTCGAGAGATTATGGAAACTGGAAGGTGGGAGGGAGTAGGCCTGACGCAGGAAAGCCAGCGCATCGTTTACTATGGCTAGTATGGGAGTTTGGGAACTTGCAGAGGGGAGAAGGGAGCCGAGCGGTGGCAATCCAGAGGCATAGTGAAAATCCAACGCGACGCGACAAAGCACATCGAGCGTTGAGCCATTTTGAAGCTGCGATGATCGTGCGGCGCGGAGGAACGTAGCAACAAAATCTGAAGTTGATACAAGCCCACTACTTAGGGCATGTCTGAGATAGCCTAGGAGAATAGGATTGGCTTCATAGATGCTACATAGAGCGATAACTGCATCTGTTAGATTCCAGTGTGTGTTTCACGGGTTAGTTCTCTGACACCAAGCGCATTTTTGCACACCACTGATTGCGGGTCCGACAATGAGTGAGCCGTGGCCCAAAGTTTCTTTATCCACCCATAGTTTGCAAAGTTCAAGCCACTTCAAATGCGAGTAGATGGATTAGAATGAATGTCCAAGCTGCTAGCTGTGCCTCACCTGAACTGGAGAGATGCCACTCTGATATGAATTCCGCGTCAAACTTGCCAGGGACATGGAATGTAATTCGAGTCCTTGGCACAAGCAGTGGTCGTTCCAACGGATACAAGTTGTGGGGAAGAAGCGGAGTACTCGACACACGGGTTGTATTTACCCTCACTCATCAAGTCAAAATACTCTACAGACTACGACAGGGGTCACTCTGAACACCCTTTCAGAATAAATGAAACGCGAGGTAAACAGAGCAACGTCGCGAATAAAGGTATCGATAAAATCCCGAAAAAGCGCAGCGCGTTAATGGTATCAACTCCGTCATACTTTGGACATGAGCCGCCGTGTCTCCTGAGGAGTGAAACGCAAAATTGTCGACAAGACTCGTACGAGGTTTGGCTGGGAGGATTGTCACCCACATGCCGGGTTAATTGGTCTTGAACACTTACTCTCATCTCCTTGTGTTCTAGGAATTGGAGAATGACGTTCCGCAGGTATTCATAATTAACTTCTTCTTCATTCTTGACAAGAGGGAGCGAAGAGGAAGAAGGCGCGTCCGAGATCGAGGAGATGGAAGTCCGTGAGCCCGTGCCTTCTGGTCGAGATGACCAATATCCAGCACCCGGATTGCGCTGTCTTTCCAGAACGGCAACCGAGTTTTGGACCTTTCGAAGTTCGTCCCGAAGGGTCTATCTTTTGTTGAGCGAGGTGATTCCGAAAAATCAGATATCATACTTTATTTTGCGTGCGTAACTGAGCTTCTCGGGATTTACTCTCCTCGAATTGTTTCTCGTTGTCATCAGCACGGGATGTAGTTTCCGAGAGGCGTCGATGCAGGGTTGACTACGCCGAGACAACCAATTGGCAAGACGCTACTCTGGAACGTATGCAGACCTACCTCAGCATCCTTGAAGGCGTCAATATGAGTTTGAAGTTCATATAATCGACCGTGCTGAGATCGAGCCTCGGTTTGGAGCTTCTCGATCTCAGCTTTCAACGTCCCAGTCATATCTTCATCCCGTTCGCGCAATTGAACAGTGGACTGAAGCATGCGTTTCAGTTCCTCTGTCTCCTTGGTCTTTTCTGCGAGCTTGCGACTCCAGTTCGCTTCGGCTTCGGTGCGCTCTTTCTCAGCGGTCGTTAACGTCCTCTTGAGTTCCGAGAGCTTTGCCTCGTATTTGATTTCTATCGAGGAGACTAGCTGTGAAATTTCCTCTGTAGAAGCACCGGGGATTTGCGATCGCATTTCGTGCTCCCCCCGAAGTTCACCGACTTCATCATTGAGTAGAGTGATTCGCTCTTGCAATTCTTTCAGTTGGAACTGAAACTCTGTGTTTTGAGCCTGCAGTGACTCCGCGTGACACTGAGAGGACTCGAGCTCGGCCTGTCGTAGCTCCAGCTGCTCGAAGAATGATCTATTTTCGCTGTTGAGGTTGGCCACCGTGTTCTCAAGGGTGCCGATACGCGATTTTTTAGCAGAAATCTCAGCAGAGTACGAAGTCTGGGAGGCTATGAGCAGTAACAATTAACATAGTGCACAGTGCGTTACCTTCAGTGCGTTCGTTTCGGCATCAAACTGTTTTTTTGCGGTTTGAATATCCCTTTCCGCACGGTCCTTTGCGGCAGCGATGTCCTTGTCGAATTGTGCCCGCAACCCATTGACCGCTTTCTCGCGTTCCGCATTGGCCGCATCAACATCCCTTTCCAAGTTGGCTCGCTCAGCGCGATCCTTCTCCTTCTCCTCCAAGCTCCTGTCTCTCGTCTCATTCAGCTCTCGCAATGCATCGTCCCTCTCCTTCTCCGCCTTTACCAGTTTCTGCCTCACAGTTTTGAGTAAACTTATGGCTTTTACCCTCTTCTCCTCCTCCTCTTTGGCAATTTCGTTCGCCTTGGAGACTTCGGCGCGCAGGTGTTCGATGTCGGAATCCCGCTTAGCGTTGTCCTCTTCTTTTCGCGACGCTGTAGATTGCGATGCAGTAACGAGGGCTTCAGCCTCGCTCAACTGTCGTCGCAATTTTTCAATTTGATCCGATTGAGAAGCAGTCTCCAGTCGGTGAGTGTCCCGGAGTTCCTCCAATCGTTCTTCCTGCCCTGTAAATGTCATGTTTTGAGGAATGACGAGAAACAATGAATGATGGGCGTACGCGTGAGCTTCCCATTGAGTCGCTGCAATTCATCTTGGCTGAGCTGAGGAAAAATTTATGACCAGATCCATCGTAGTTGAACATCCCGCTTACTTCGACTTTCATATTGACATTGATAAGATACTCGCGCAAGGCAGCAACATCCTTGGATTCTTTCAACGGAGTCAGCTCACTGATGACGCTATCTATATCCCGCCTTTCAACTTGAAGTTTCTTGAACGAGGTGGATACATCTGTGAACCCAATGTTCATCTCGCCCAAATATGCGAGATAGTCGACTTTACCTGCAAATCTTTGCTCCACCAGTTTGAGGCGCTCTTGAAGGACGTCGATACCCACATCCATGGACCCATCGGTTACCGTAGGTTCAGGTTCTGCTTTGACACACTCTTCTTCAGGAGGATCTGTGTCTACCGTCAACGCGTCAATGACCTCGGAAGTTTGGGTGCATTGTTGCGTGTGAGGTTGGGGCTCGGTGTTCGTCGCTTGTGGTGATTCTTGCGTCAGTGTTACACCCACACAAGGATCGGCAGTCGAGTCCATGTGTATACTGTCCGTTGAGCTCACAATTGAGCTAACAGGATCCTGGGGGTCGGTAGGTGGCGTTACGCTCAGTGGTTGTACAGCATCGTTGGGTTCTTGTGAAGGAGCCAAAGCATCATTAGTGTCTTTACATTCTTCGGCCTGAACGGAGTCGCCAACGGGAGTGTCGAGAGCAGAGACAGTAGTGCCTATCGCAAGGCTCGGGGAATCTGGTACTGGCGGCGTAGGCGTAGGCGAAAGTGGATGCTGGGTAACGGGGACCGTGTGAGGGGTGGGCGATGCGCTTGTCGACGGGTCTGGCGTGCTGCTTCCAGAAGATTCAGACACGACGAAGGATGCACGCAGACGCTCCTCAAGGGTTGTCTTGCGCAAACCAGAATCACTTGTGCTCTTTGCGGTTGACGAAGGGCCGGGGCTGGCAGACCGTGGCCTGGGGTTCCCCGTGTTCTGTGGACCAGGACTCGCTGTCCGTTGGGTCACAATTGACTTGCGAAGGTTCACGAGGGTATTTTCGGCCAACAGTGCTGAAGGCTGGCGCAGAGAATCTGGTGACTGACTCCGAACATCCGCAGACAAGGTGTTGTCTTGAGACTGGCGAGGGAGGGGTTGCGCGAGACCCTCTACTGCTTGGCGGAACTGGGAAAACATTCGGGGTTGGGAGACAGACCGCAGTCGAGCTGATACGCCGTTGTTCGCTACTTGAACTTGTACATATACGACTTGGACCTTGGGGGGTAGTGGACGACCATCATATACAAACCAAGTACTAAGTACGACATGACAAAGCAAATAAATTACGAGCTTTCGTCGGAAGGCAACTCTACTTCCTTCCCTTTACCGTTTGAGAGGATTGGGGGACTCCCTCTTGGGGACTCTGATGAGGGTAGTGCGGAGGTGGTATTCGCGAGTTGCCATGACGGGATGGATGGCCTACCCGTCAAAGCTGGTAATGGGGTTGAGGGAGAACTTGTCAGACCAGTCGGACCACGGCTAAGTAACAGCGACTTGAGCGACTTGAGCTCTTGTTGAAGCTCTGCGAGGGACTGTTTCTGAGTTTCCTTGTTCTTCTCGATCATCTTGGACGTGTCGTTGTTCA
Organism: Boletus sensibilis; assembly: GCA_038092655.1. Classification (NCBI taxonomy): domain Eukaryota; kingdom Fungi; phylum Basidiomycota; class Agaricomycetes; order Boletales; family Boletaceae; genus Boletus; species Boletus sensibilis. Next base: position 15,178 of record JBBPQU010000745.1, read on the forward strand.
GAGGGGGGGGACAGGGGGAAGAATGTGGAGTACCTTGGGTAACATTTCTCGGATGTTCTCGATCTCGTCGCGAATTTCGCGCATTTCATCCCTTGTTTTTGTCTCTCC
>JBBPQU010000746.1:0-15283 GCA_038092655.1 Boletus sensibilis
CCCTCTGCGCCCTTTACGAGTTGCACCAGACGTTCGATGTGTTCGGACACCTTGACCACACATCACTCAGGAATAGTCTCACTGCACAAAAAATCGTGGCGTACCTCGTCAACCGTTTCCTCTAAGTGTGTTGCGCGGATGATTTCATACACACCGTTGGCTCGCAAGAAATCGCGACCCCAACGCGTGGTGCATAACAAGAGCAGCGTTTCAACATGGGTCAGGCGTAGTACTGAATCTGTCTCCCTCTTTTTGGTTGGAGGCAGAAACTGCAAAGCGGATGGTAGTTTTTCTTGATCCTGGAAATGGGTAATGAGGAGGAACGATATGCGCCTACGCGACGCGAAACCTCACCTCAAGATCCAGTTCTTCTGGACCAGCCAGCGGAAGCAGAATGTATGGCAATGCATCGATGCCTGGTGCAACCGTGGTGGACGGCGGTACAGCGACTTCATCCGTATCAGGAGACAATATAGCTTGATGTGCGGAGATATGGAAAGCGCAGTTCCTTTGGATGACGAAAGTGTGTAAGCTAGATCTAGGGTCGACGGCCAAACTCACTTCATCGTAGAAACAACGCCACCTCTCCGAATCGGATCTTTATGTTCAGTGAATGGCACAATCTTGGAAAGTGGATATTCGAGTGCATTCTCAGGTTTCATCACATCGCCAGGTCTCGGAGATACAAAGAAGAGCCTTCCTGAAGGTGACTGCAATAATGCAAGGGCTATATGAGACAGTGGCGGCACATCAAATGAACACTCCGTAATTACTTACTGCACTGATATTAGCAAACACGTTGGATAAGAAATGAAGATCTCCTTTTCGTATTCGCCCCGAGTTGGGATTGGAGCCCAAAGATGCCCCTTGGACGAACGCCTCGACAAGAAGTGGCAATGCATGGACTTGCTGTGGGTCTATCGAAGGATACGGCACAGGGACGGAACACGTGGCCGACCTTGATTGTATTGGATGGTATGAAATAGGGGAAGCGGTTGAAATCAATGGTACGACCTGGATCTGCAAAGATAACAGAGCAGCACACGCCGAAGATGAGCTGGTGAGATTTGATAAAAGCATTGATGCCAGATCTGCGAGAATTGCATCCGGATTCTGCCAGTAATGATGGGGATCTGCAGAGTCAAGGAAAAGGGGAGTGACGTACCAAGATATATGATACTATGAATCCAAGGAAGGAAGAATCGGTTAAAAAGGCGACGAGAAGTGGTGAATCCGAGAGATTCACGAGTGCACGAAATGCATCGTGCGCGACAGCCTGTCATCAGGGTCATATGAATGTTCTAACCAACACATGGAGGCTCGAACCAGCTGGTCTCGACAAAGCAGCTTCAAATCGCGGATGACATCCGTCTCTTGGGGTTTCTGCAATCCCCCTCCCTGGAGTCCTTGGAGGAAGATACTCCGATATGGGGATCCTTTTGGAGTCTGGCCAAGAAGGTTGGACAGCGCGATTTGGCGCACCGAAGGGTTTCTATCCCTGAGGAATGGCAGCAACTACTACGATTATCAGTTCCGAGTTGTACGACATATGTTTTATGAGACTGGCCTCTTTAAGCTGGTTTTCCATGATCTCACCAAGTTCCATTATTTTCTCACGAGTGCTTAACGCCTTTGTTGCTTACATAATCTACAGGGAACATCACTAGCTGCTGTCGTCCAAGTTAATTAGCAACGCGTCCATCGACGAGCATTCGTTGCTCGGCGTCGAGCTCGTCGTTGGTCACTTTTCAAAGTTTACAGGCGCGCTGTGTTCTCGACAAGGGAACTCGAAGCTGTCGTTCTTTGTAAAGCTCGGCATTCACGACGACGACGACTTGGACGCCGGCATGACGGGCTACAATATTACGCGCTCTGCAGAAGAGCTATTAGACAAGTATGAGTCTGACCCACCGTCTTTCTCCATCCACCTCTATCCGGAATACTGGACACTCAACAATGGCCCAAAGTTTCTCTACAACAACCCCGTCGCGGTAAGCCTAGATTGGCTCGGCGTTTCTTCGTCACTCAACATTCAACATTTCTAGTCCTTGTTGGATGACGTACGAGCACACCGCATACCAGTGGACTATCTTGAACTGTTTGATTCAGCCCACGTGCCTTTCTATGATGGTATGTCATAACAATGAGAACGATCGTGCCAAGACGACTCGAGTTCTTGTCACCAGGTTGCATGTTGGTTGAACTTCTTGACTATCGCCAAAAGAGAGCAAAGGACCCACCGCTAGAGAAACCCGAGAGGAGTCGTGTGACGCTCCACCCTAACGATGAAACCCTATGGGCAGACCTATGTTTGATGAATCAACGAACCGGCTCCAAACTTGCGGACCCCCAGGTACTCGAGGTGGAGGCACAAATATTGGTATGCGTCGTCCGTTTAATTCTCTGCAGAACTAACTTGGTTTCTCTAGTTGCACACTTCCCCTCCTCTTTGCCTGGATCCTGATCCCCACCTCACTCGCATTGCCAATCACACACTGAGAGTGTCCACACCATCTATTCCAGTATCCTTGAAGCGGAAGATTGCTGCGATCACACAGGAGGAGGATGAGTCGGAGAAGGCAAGACGTGCTAAGATTATACAATTCATGCACCCAAGATTGAATCGCTCACACGTCCCGAGGTGTGTCGTTTATTGAATGTTCCTTTACGACTTGATGGATTAGCGACGTCAGCTACCCGATATTGGACGTTATGAAACGGGTGAGAGAATTACGCCAGGCAGAGGCCCAAGCTTTGCTAGCAAAGGCAATAGCAAACCCACCTAACCGTTCAACCCCTGCGCCTACCACTCAATCTACTGCCGCTCAACCGCCACATACCGCCACCGCTCAAACATCTACTCCTACTTCACAACCTCCCACTAATACCTCAAAGCCGAGACAAGTCAAGAAAGAACCTGGCGGAAGTCCGTACCCAAACACACCCGAGAACCCGCGATCAACCGCGACTCCCGCTCCTCATCCTGTTGTCAATCAACTTCAGACTCAGCCACCCATAAGATCACCTCCCGTACATGCTCGCTCACCCGCCCCCTTGAATACGTCATATCAACAACACCCTGTCGGTACACCAATCGCTGCTGGTTCACCTGCACAGCGTGGCTATACCCAATCTCCTCGTCCACCCTCATCACAAGCTCCTCATCCACATTCTTCCCCTCTCGCCGCCGGTTCACAGCTTCCCACGTCTGATCATCGTGCAAATCCTGGCGGAGTCCACTTCATCCAGGTGGCACCTGGTGCCACTCAGTCCAAACCTTCAACACCCCAGCTCGGCTATTCAACCCAAGCTCCTCTACCACCCCAGCAAACGACTACCCAGCCTCATCCCCAACCAGCGCTACACCCCCCCGCACCATCTCCTCAAACGCAAGCTGCACATCCAAATATAAATATGCAGTACTATCAGATGCAACTACAAAGGATGAGCCAGGCCCAGGCGCAAGCTCACGCTCACGCTCAAACTCAAGCTCAAGCCCAGGGTCAGTTACCAACGCAACTGAGCCAAGCTGCTCAACATTCCGCCTTGTCGGCCCAGTACAACTTCACGTTTCAACCCATGAATACACAGGGAAACCCGCATCAACAGGTCGCGCCGCATATACCACAGAATCAACAACAGAACATGGGTACTCAGGGTCAGGTGATGGATGGCCAGCAAATGATGGCACAGTACCCCATGTATGGTTATCCGGTTGGTTACGGGATGGCAGCTGGTGGCAGGTTGCAATATGCTTGGGCTGCCAGTGGAATGGGACGTGTCCCCAACGGTCAGACGCCGGGCATGCAACCTGGGCACCCGCAGATGCCAGTGGCTCAGGGGAAGGCTGCGCAGGCGGGTGTACAGGGTCGGTGAGATGGGTTAGATCCCACTTTTCCCTTTCCTTTGCTTTATAGCCGAGATGTACCTTTGGGCCAGTGTATTGTATTTTTTTTCGCATTCAGCGACTCGGAGCAGATGTGTAGTGTAGCCAGATTTGCTGATCAGCCAAGATAAGGAGATTACTAGATCTATTAAATCTTTGCTTATGCTGTCTGCGACCTCTTGATCACCAACCATGTCCAACCCAATTGGTACGCTTTCATCGACGTCGTCGTGGCTCAGGACACTGACCATCCTTGAAAGCTTTGTTGTCCGTCTATGACAAAACTGGGCTGGTCAAACTCGCAGAGGGCCTCAGCGCAGCAGGTGTCCAGCTCCTCGGTTCAGGAGGCACCGCGAAAAAAATCAGAGAAGCCAACATCAAAATCGAGCACGTCCTTTACTCATATCACCTTCATAAATGTTCTAAACGTGTGTTTTCAGGGATGTCTCGAGCATCACCAAGGCGCCCGAGATGCTAGGTGGACGCGTGAAGACGCTTCATCCTGCCGTCCACGGAGGTAACCGTTCTCTCCCGCGATCCATTCTCGGTTCGATGTCTGAGATACGCTTTTGCATTGCAAGGTATTCTCGCGCGTGCGATTCCGTCCGACGAGCGTGACTTGGCAGATCAATCCATCTCCAAGATCGCCATCGTCGTCTGCAATCTCTATCCCTTTTCCGCCACCATCTCGAAACCTGACTGTACGCTCGCGGAAGCCGTCGAGGAGATCGATATCGGGGGTGTCACCCTTCTCAGAGCAGCGGCCAAGAACCACGAGCGGGTGTGTGTATTGTCCGATCCGGCGGATTACGACGCGTTCTTGGAGGCATGGAAAAAGGGCGACGTGAGTCAAGCGCTGCGGAACCGTCTCGCGCTCAAGGCGTTCGAGATGACCGCCAAGTACGACGACGCGATCAGTGGCTACTTTAGAGAACAATATGCTTCATCGCCCGAGAATTACCCGTTGCAGAGAATGGTACTGCGATATGGCGCCAATCCGCATCAAAAACCGGCGCAAGCGTTTGTGACCGAGGGTGATTTGCCTTTCAAGGGTGTGTGACTCGCGTTCCTTACTGGCTTGCGGTGCATGTCTCACGTTGTCGACGTAGTTTTATGTGGATCGCCTGGGTACATTAATCTCTTGGACGCACTCAACTCGTATGCGTTGGTGAAGGAGCTCCAGGAGGCACTGAACCTCCCTGCGGCTGCTTCGTTCAAGCACGTTTCCCCTGCCGGTGCCGCAGTGGGTGTCGAGTTGGACGAGACCGAAAAACAGGTCTATGGAGTTGAAGACCTGAAAGAGCCTCTTACGGCACTCGCTTGTGCATACGCCCGGGCACGAGGTCAGGTTCTCAAACGGAAAAGGACACTGTCGCGGATCTGACTGACGTTGACGTAGGTGCCGATCGGATGTCCTCGTTTGGCGATTTCATTGCGCTGTCTGCACCATGCGACCTCGCTACTGCAAAGATCATCTCCAGAGAGGTTTCTGACGGTGTGATCGCCCCAGGCTACGAACCGGAAGCGTTCGACGTGTTGAAGAAGAAAAAGGCGGGAAAGTACTGTGTCCTCGAGGTGACCTCCGCCCCTCCATCACCATCTCTTCCAACGTCGCTGATCCTGCGGACAGATCGACCCCACTTACACGCCTCCCGAAATTGAAACGCGCCAAGTGTACGGCATCAGCTTACAACAACGCAGAAACAACGCCAAGATCGACGCAACGCTCTTTGCCAACATCGTCACCGAAAACAAAGAGGCAAGTCCAACCGCGTCCCATACACACCACACGTGTCATTGACCACGCGACGGACGACATAGCTTCCGTCCCAAGCATTGACAGATCTACTCGTCGCTACGCTCGCACTGAAATACACTCAGTCCAACAGTGTTGCGTATGCTAAAAACGGTGCCATCGTCGGTCTGGGGGCGGGTCAACAATCCCGCATCCACTGTACCCGGCTCGCGGGGGGTAAAGCCGACCTTTGGTGGCTCCGTCACCACCCACGCGTCCTCGCGCTCCCGTTCAAAAAAGGCGTCAAGCGCGCTGAAAAAGCAAACGCGATCGACCTGTTCGTGAGTGGAGAGATCCTCGAGGGTGGTGAAAGGGCACAGTGGGAAGCCCAGTTCGAGACCGTGCCTGCGGCGTTGACCGAGGAGGAGCGCAAGGCGTGGGCGGGCCAGTTGGATGGGGTGGCGTGCTCGAGCGATGCGTTCTTCCCCTTTGCTGATAATGTCCACCGGGCGAGGAAGAGCGGCGTGAGGTACCTCGCTGCGCCGAGCGGAAGTGTGATGGACGCCGAGTGTATCAAGGCGGCGGATGAACACGGGATCGTGTTCTGTCATACCCTTCTGAGGCTTTTCCACCACTGATGAGACAGTGAACGAGAAAGACAAGGAAGTTATGTCTATGTATTAGTCGATCTTGGTTTGTTCAAGTTCATCGAATTCAAACGTTGTATCCCCCTCGATCCACATATAACACTGATATCATACAGGTATCGGGTCTGTTAACATAATAATAGGTTTAAAAGTACTTCAAGACAAGAAGAACTCGACCCTGAGCGCGCCCTCCTTTCCAGCCTTAACCTCGGGTTTCAATCGACAGGTCTCCATGGATAGCGAAACCGTGCGCACAGCCTGCAAAGTACTCCCTGTGGTACAGTTCCGAGGTCTTGGTGCCTCTGCCGAGGATGGCATCTGCTGGAGCCTGCGCCTCGATAGGGAACAACGGGCCTGTCTCACAAGAGTTGACCAGGAGAGTAATGCCCGTCTTTTTCAACGTCTGTCAAGATCGGGCACGATTCGAAGGATCACGGTGCATCATAATACGCTCATAACGGAACAACCGAACCTCGAGGTCTTCGGGAACTTTGAAAACAGAGGGATGTGCGACGGCAGCGACCTTGATGACCTTGTCGCGAGTTCAAATGACCTGCTGCCGTGTGTCGTTTTGGGATCCGCCACCATTCTGTCTCTCGCCCATCTTCGCCACGGACCATGCTCTATCGCAACAAAATCAACGCATCTCAGTGAGTCTGCAATCTGGAAAATTTGGAGACAGTATCTGGAGGTAAGTGCTCATGGAGCCTTCAGCAAATGTCACACGGTGTGATATTGTGTTACACTGCAGAATTTCGACATTCGACCTGCGAAGATCTGTATTGAGTGACTGAAAACGCGATCTACGGAAAACATTGAAAGTCTCAAGCAGGGACACCTTGACAACTTATCGTTGGCCAAATTCTTACGAATTGTCTGTGTCCTTGTGCTGTTACGTGACGTTTGCTGAAACTGCGTAAGCCCTACCTGGACGCGTCCGAGGACGCAAATGCGCCGCTCGAGGGAGAGCAAGTCGGGTCAGGCAACGACCGGAAACGCTGGCGCACACGGAGACAGGTCGACGAGGGCGAGGGAGGCGGTGAGGAAGTTCCGTCATGCGATTCTGACGCTTTGCCACCACTGATGAGACAGCGATCCAGAAAGAAAAGGAAGTTATGTCTATGTGTTAGTCGATCTTAGTTTGCTCAGGTTCACGAATTTACATAAATGTTGCATTCCCCCTCTATCCACATGCAAGTATCCAATTTTCCATTGCTCTCATACACGGATATCATATAGGTGTTGGGTCGATTTACATAATAATAGGTCTACAAGTGCTTCAAGAAGAACTCGACGGTCCCCTTGAACGCGCTCTCCTTTCCAGCCTTGATCTGGGGTTTCGACAGGTCTCCACGGACAGCGAAACCGTGCGCACAACCCGCAAAGTACTCCCTCTTGTACAGTTCCGAGGTCTGTTCGCCTCCGCCGAGAATGTCATCCGCTTGAGCCTGGGCCTCGATAGGGAACATCTGGTCTGTCTCGCAAGAGTTGATCAGGAGGGGAATGCCCGTCTCCTTGAACCTCTGCCAAGATGGGCATGATGAGGATCACGGTGCATGGATTGCGCTCATAACGGAACAACTCACATGGAGGTCTTCGGGAACTTTGAGAAGAGAGGGGTGTGCGACGACAACGACCTTGATGACCTTGTCGAATGCGAGATCAAAGGCATAGCGACCTGGTGCAGCGTCATGTCCCTCAGCAACGTGTTTGTTCGTCCCCCGATCAGCCTCGCCGACTCACCACCGAAGCAGTACCCTGTGGCAGCGAACTGTGTCACGCCTCGCTCCTTGAGGCCAGTGATGACTTTGTCGAGAAATGGACGGGTGACGTCTTGGCCGTGTACTTTGAGCCACCCGAGCAAGTCAAAGTTGCCAATCTGTCCACGATGGCGAAGACGGTGTGATGAATCGCTCGCAGATGGGTGTGCGTGCGAGGATGGAACTCACGCTGAATATATCGGGTGGGAGAGCGCCGCCGTTTAGGTAGTCGACGACGTAGACCTGTTTGGAGGGGTTGAAAGGATGGCCACTGCTACGAAAGGATGTCGTCTACCTTGAACCCGTTTCTGGCAAAGTCGTCTGCGAGCAACTACGATTCACCGCAGTCAGCGTTTCGTAACTATGTCGATATGAAGGGTTATGACACACCTGGGAGTTAATGAGCTCGATCCCGAAGACGTCTGGCAAGAAGAGGATGGCCTTGTCCTTGGGGTAATCGACGGTTGGCGTCGCGACGTAGGTCTTGACGCCGTTGATGACCTCGACTGTGCCTGTGACAAAAAAGACGTGAGATCGAGTGCGAGGAGCATGCTTTCTTATGACACACCCTCGGGGGTGCCCTCGTGACGAACGCCTGCCAGTGTACGATCAGATTTCATCGTTCGATGACCCATCGCTTGACAAGCACAAATAATGGTCCGTACCTGAGATACAGTGGCTGCAGAGAGACATGTTGATGGGGTGGTATGTGCTACGTAGGATATCGGACACCGAGTTCTTCGGTCTTTATATACTTCTGGGCAGAATATCTTTTTTGGACACCGGGTCACCCGTATACTTGCCGAATGCTGAGTAACAGTATAATGCCATCCACCGAATTCGCTGCTCGTCGGTTCCCAAGCGCTCACACGCCATGACAGCGACGTGTGTCGCGTCTTGGATACTCTGCCAGTGCATGCTACAACCAATGAACCCGTGTTGCGAGACGTTTTTTTGCATGTGAATAGCGTAGCAGATGTCGATAGGACGAGTACTTTTGACAGGTGGGTATTTCGTATTTCTGATAATAAGCCATGTGAACGTCGCCCGTCGGCATCTTACTAACCCACCTTGCGGATCAGATCGGTTGTATCAGTGACCACAGTGTACCGCCTACGTCGTCAGACTGCATTGAATGCTGATGTTTGATGTCCGATCAAAGAGGGGATGGATCAACTTGACTTGAGACTCGCGCCTTTCAAAATCCGTTGGCAACTGTGACTGCGCGCGCCTCAGGCACGCGACCGCATCTGGGACGGCGGGGTGGGGACGACAGATGGTACAAGAAAACATAAAGGTCAAAAACCTATCGCTGAACTGCATGGTGTCACAGTCAGGGCGTTGTTTAATGATGTTGAATTCTAAAGGTGCTGACTAACACTACTTATTGACGCCACTTCCAAATACGATAATTCTAACACCTTTTTATCCTCCCAGAGAGTATGGGTTTATGGTCGTCTGGATAGCAATGCGATGCGGCTGTTGCTCAGGGCTGACTTTCGGGAACGTTACGGTCAAGACCCCATTCTCCATCTTGGCCCTGACATCCTCGGCCTACCAACGCCCATCAGCATCAGCATACTCAGTGCCTTTTTCCGGGTAAAACATACACAAAGTTCAAACACGCACCTTGGTCCCGACGGGCAGCTGCAACGTACGAGAGAACTTGCCAAGGTGCCGTTCACGCACCACATACCCCTCCACGTCCCGGGCGTACGCCGCCTCGACGCTGGCACGCGTGGTCTTATCGCCATAAATTGTCAGACAATTCTGCTGCACGTCTATCATCACGTCCGAGGACGTGAGACCAGGCAGCTCCAAGGTCGCGGTGAGGACGTTGCCCTCCTTGGCCTCGATCAAGTCCATCCTGTGGTACAGACGTCGGTCTTTCAGTTCCTTTCGCTCCTTTGGATGGGGCGAGAGGACGGTGCTTACCTTGGTCGGAAGGAATTCTGGCGTTGATTCGGGGTATACGAGACCTCTCTCGACCCGACGGAGGGCCGGAAACGCGAAAAGAATGCGTCATTAAACAAGCGATCAAATTCGATGAATGGATCGCAGAACATGATGATAACGCGGGTGGTGAGATATCAGATAGGAGTCAAGTCTGAAGGTAAGCGTTTGTTGAAGTCGTTGTCGAGCGGGTGTCAAATTCTGAGGGCAGCTTCCCAAGAAAGGCCCACTTTTATATTGCATCGTCCAAGCACTCACCCATTATCGCTTGATTTTTCTAGAGTCGTAGAGAATGGTTTTCGAAAAAGTTTCGGCAACGTTCAAGAAGTTTCCATCTATGTTTGTACGTATTTGTATGTTCTCGGAAAAGGAAAGCTCCTATCTTCTAGAGTATGCATGACTAAAGCCTTCGAGAACTTGATGTGCTCATAGATCAATTGATCACCTGCTTTCCGCCATGTTCCATGCAAATTTTCTATGCACATCATTGAACCTTTTCCCTGTAGGCTAAATTTGTGGGGCTCACTTCTTAATCCCGATGGGCACTCGTAACGTTCACCCGTTCATTTATACATTCCAGTACCGATCTCACACTACATACAACAACGGTATCAGAATTCTCAGACACCTCAGGCTGATGCCCAGCCTGATTGCTACTGTCAGAAGAAGCCTGTCAGCTTTCACAACGTTGGAGTTGAAAGAACAAGAATACATACTTCTCTCGCTGTACTCACGCATCGTCCACCAGGACGAAACGCCACAATTGGTCGTCGTATTTGGGGCCAACATAGTTCGCGAACGTAGGGTTCGGCGAAGTACGAGAGTAGATAACAGCGTCTGACTCCGGACAGTAAATGCGGAAGGACACCTTGTCGTATCTGTCTTGCATGAATTGAAACCAGCTACATGTCATGTGTTAATCAGCCACGCTGTCAGCTGTTTTGTGAAGAATCGCCTACTTGTCAGGGTAGATACCATCTCCGTAAACGTTGCCAACATGAGGGCTCTTGTTTTCGCGCGAGTAGAGCACCTTGCCACATTCCCAGCTCTTGATGGCATATTGTCCCTTGCGGTCGTGCTTGCCATGGATCAACGTGAAGATCTGGTCGCTGTACTCTGGGCCCATGTAGTGGCCGACCAAAGGGTTGTTGTCTGCCCGCGAATACATGACGTGCTTGCTGTCACGAGACTTCAATCGAAAGCGGACCCCCTCTGGTGGGATGTTGATGGAGTCTTGGTTGCTCTGAAGGATCAAATGTCAGCTGTCCACCGTAGTCGTTGTTTTGACGGACCACTCACTGTCACTGTCTGAGGTTCACGTTCTGCGTTCTCGGCCATAGCAGCTATTTGGAAATGAGTTTGTGGGGTGGAGTCTTGTCTCTGATCGGATAGGGAGGGATGTGGAGCTTATATATACTCAGTCAGAAAGGCAAAGCGCTCACCCATCACCCACGACATAGGTGTGAAAATCCGAGACGGAGTCGCGCTAACACACAGGTACGACCTGGACTGTGCTAAGGACCAGAGCAGTACCGGCCCAGAAATGAACCGACCGAGAAGCTGTTCCTGTCGGATGGTTCGTGCTACCTGTCAGTTCATGTATTCCGTCTTCATTAATGACAGCGCTGGCGGACTGTAAATAACTTTGTGTAAACCGGGATCGTACTGATGGTCGAGGCAGTGCCAGCCCACAATGAGTGAAACTTGGACATCCGATCGAATCGTACAGGACTCACGATTCATATCCCGGGATTGTGCTCATGGCCAAGGCTGTATCACCTAAAAAGAGATGCATCATTTATCCTATCAAATGATAAACTTACGCTCTGATCTCCCAGCCTACCCCTCCTTGATAAATATGACCATGGTTTCTCAGGCCCTCTGAATGTTAACTCATGCAGGATTGTAGGCATTGGAAGGTCAAAAACAGGATTGGCACTTCAACGTCGGCAAGAAGTGAGAGGTCGGAAAACCGAATTTACGACCTGAAATCTAGAGTTCAAACACTAGTACACACGAAGTGCGGGTCAGCGTACCATCAAGAAAAAAATACTAATGGGGATAGACCGGTGACCAATCCGTCCATGATGAAAACTCTCGATAGATATGCGGGGATGGGAAACCCGACTAGATCGGCTTTACATAGGGGAGTCCATTAATTGTGATGACCTTCTCAGGGGTTCCACCTGGCGAGCTTGACACATGGAATGGTACGTACTATAGCCAGCGCATTGGGTTTTGGACGTCTTTGCCCTTTCTAGAACGTGCAGCTCGTGATGAAGAGTGGATGTAAGTACTGATCAGTATACAAAGGTTCCAGAAAGGCTCCCCCATAGCCCGTCACGCAACCCACGGAGAGCCATATGACATCTTCAGGCGATCTCCAATTCCTAGGGGAGAATTCTTTGTCATGGTTGTCACATATGCCGAGAGGAAGAAGAGAAGGCGGTCCGCGGGCGCGGCTGTCAGACCTATTGGGTAAACATAGCTGACAGAGGGCTTGGAAGCTGATGCGGTGAAATAGGAGCTTACAGGTTCCCCAACCAACCAAGACTTTGGGTATCCAAACGAGTCTGAAATCCATCGATGTCTTATCATACACAGGGACAGCAAGTGGCAAGAGCGCTCCAGGTGTTCATCCAGGTGTTTGCTCCAACGCGGTGGAGATGCCTAGCCAGTCCAATCCCAAGAGTAGGGTCGAGCTGCCGAACAACGATATCGTCGTTGACGTTGAATCTACCTCGGTGGCTTCCGAAGTAGGTCCAGATCTGTAAGTGTGTATGTCCTTTCAATAATACATACTTGCTGAAGGTATCAGTGGCGACGATGACAACCACGACATGGTCTCAGAACCTGAACCTGACTGAATCGTGTTGTCCGGGGCGGTGTTAGTGGATCATCGATCAGGGTCGGCTTTGGTGGCACACTCGACTCTGCGATGAGTGAGAGATGTATTGTGTCAGAATGGCGGCTGCGAACGAGAAGGGCTTGATATATACAAGAGCCAGGCTTGCAGTATCCCGGACGAGACTGAGCAGGACAAGTCCTCGCTGCTTCTTTGACATAAATCCCTTCGACTCGAATGTCCATACTTCAAATATCTGTATTTGTTCCAAGGTGGAGGTGCAAGAGGATTTCGTGCCACATGGTGCCAGTATCGGAACCTCTACTATGACCGATTTGCCAACCTTGACCAGAATGGACGACTCGTCATGTTCATGATTGATGGTAGTACCGACACCGTGAACAACGCCAGCCGCTCCTTACAAGTCGACGGAATGAACCTTCCCACTTTGGGTGATAGAAGACACTCACTATGCACCACATCTGCCTGACACAGTTCATCTAATCTGGATTACACCCTCAGCCTCTCGCAGTGCCACACAACCACGATTAATTTCCTTGATTCGTTTCTGCAAGTTTTTCCTCCAGGCTCTCCCTCAGACGAAAATAAATTGTTTTGTGTAGTCATCGATGCCGACAATACCGTTTGCTATCTTGACCCCAACCTAGATTCCCCGGCGTGGATCTGCTTCCAGAACCACTCGGGGGAAACTCTACGCGAGTTGAGGTTTCGCACTACGACCGACTATAGAACCTTAGTTTCCACCCGCACAGATCCAAAATTGCCCAGTTAGAGCAGCGTAATTGCCCCCGTCCGCGACCCCAGCGCAATCCGCCCCGTAAATTCCGAGACCGCACATCTCGTCACGTCATCTTGCAACGAAACGCACGTCGTCATTCAACGTACAAGCACATCCTCAAGCCCAAACACACCACTCACCATCGGAATACGGCGACGACACGACCGACACGACCTTCTCATCAAAGCGCGATGAACATCCGGTCGGCACCCCCGGGTCAAACGGGCACCGAGACGGGTGGGTGGTGAACGCGACGACAGAGCGATCTCCGCTCGAGTTCGGTTTGAGGACACATACGCCACGAAGTCCGTCTGTTCCCAAGGCCCATGCGGATATCCGCAGACCGGCGTATAGCCCACCCGAGCTGAGTAGTCTGACCGACAACCGAGGCTCGGGTGTCATCCGCACGTGGACTACAAAGTGATACGTCCCATGAAGTTCAGCGTCGGCGAGCGCGCAGATGGAGTAGACCTCGCTAGATGGTGAACGACTGCAGCGTACGCGGGAGAGAGAGATTCCCGCGGAGAAATGCATATCTCCCCATGTATGCTGGAGAACGGGCAAGGGTCGTTCGGTCGCGAGTTCCGGCTTCAAGAATTGGAGGGGGATGGGGTACGCATCGATGGACCGACTCCTGAAACAGAGAATATAGGGTCCACAGATGCGTAGGGCGAGGATGCAATTACGGGGAAACTGGGATGCGACATACAGTGTGACACCGCGGTTCAGAACGAAGGCATGATGCTCACCGCTTCGTCCGTTTCTTGACGTAAAGCGACACTCGATCGGCTGTTCGTACGCCAGTCCAACACCTCGATCATAGTGTCAGAGAGCTCCAACAGTGCGAGACACATATCCACATCGATGCTGTAGACTTGGTTGAAACGCGTGTCGAAATACCTTATACCGCGATCAAAGGATAACTTGGGTTCATCCGTGTCTGATGCGCTCAAAGGCAAGGAGAGGGTAAAAATGTGTGCTCTGGAGGATCAAGGCTATGCATCAGGCATCGATCTACACATATCGCGACGAGACGACGTACCTGGCGCCTGTGGAAACGACGACATAGAGGGTAGAATGATCGATGGACATACTATAGGTGACGAAGTGCCAGCCGACAAGCGTCAGACGCGCACAAGGGAAAGATGGCGCCTCCGCAGAGGAGGCGAGTTTCGATATGTCCCATACGTAAACCACCGTCGTATTGTCCACAGAGAGAATGAAGCGTTCTGATAAAAAGGATAGCGCAGTCAAGGGACCCAGTTTACGCGTTTGTCCGTCGGGGAAGATGCGTTGCTGGATATCCCCTCTGTGCGTTTGAAACAGCTTTTCGGTTTTGGACGCTCCCACGAGGAAACGCTCGGATTGCCAGGCTGCCAGCGCTGTAAATTCACTTCGAGACCAACTGAGAGGGTGTGTCTTCCGCATGCGATGGTACACGGTGGTCCATAGACGAGGCTCTTGAGTGAGTGCGAGAAAGTATTTGCATGTCTGGCAAGGAAAGAGAGCATGGTCAACCGTCAAGTCGAAGGCAAGGCAAGTTTGTATATTGCCTTTCGCATCGCAAGAATGTCCTCGGGATCCATGAAGCAGAGGATTTCATGGTGCAGTTCCACTGGAAAACGATTGAAATCGGTCGTAGCCGCTCTTGAATCAAC
>JBBPQU010000747.1:0-15278 GCA_038092655.1 Boletus sensibilis
AACAAGTCCAAGTAGCCCGAGGACCAGGTACGAAGAAATATGAGTGTCGACAAGGTGTCGAAATGAAACGAATGATAAGATGGTCGGATCTGCAGTTACGAGGCACAATATTGTTCACGTAACCCGCCACAACGACGACTTGACCTGCCAGTGGGTTACGCGGCTAATCGTCAGCTGTAAGCGGTACAGTATCTGTAGTGAATCCGCGTTTTGGAGTACTCAGTGACACGATCTTGGAGGCTGAAGCGCTGATGTTCGTCCAAGAGGGGCCTCCATAAAAGGAATATCAAATACGTGTATGCCTCAGTTTATCCAACTCACGCTGCGTGCTTACCGTGCGGATAGAGCACCACCTTCCCTTTCCCGAACAGCCACTCTTCTTCGAATGCCCGCTCTAATTGCTCTCTGATCCACCCTCCGATTCCAAGGAGAGAAAAGAACTTCAAAAATGAAACGCATAACCCGCGCATCCGACTCAATTCCTTTCGCTCCGTTACCCGACAGCGTCACACGCAGGACGATGCACCTCGGGGCACGTCAAGTCCCTGAAATCGATGGTTCTCAGGGCGGTGGGTACTTGTTTCTTTTTTCTTAGCTTTGGATGGTGTGTTCGTGGACTGACTGGTTCCTCTTCCTCTATCCATCTAGCATTCATCGGGCTCGTAGTGGCATTGAGTGTCCTGATCGTCGTCTGCTGTGCAGCGGTCTTTTACCTCCTCCGTCATCACGAACCGACTGACCAAGACCGTGCCGCTCGTCGAGAGCGCTACCGACGCACGCGCGAGCAGACATTAAATTCCAGTTTTGCGGGACCGTCGACGTCAACGGTCGGTTTGGGCTCGCTTAGTGACAAGGTGAAAAATTTGTGGCAGAGTACTACCGGGACTGGTACGGGCGGAGGGGCGCGAGGCCGACGAGGTGGGCGCGGTTGGATCCGAGCTGGTTCAGATGACGAATGGGCGTCTCATTCAGATCATGAAGGCGGCGCCGATCCTGAACTCGGAGGCCATCTGAGGACTCTACCAGTTCTCAGACAGGACACGCGTGGCGGTGCCGAGGGTGATGGTGTCCGTGTCGTCGAGTCACCCTTGTCGGATACGGCGAGTGGGTTTATCGCTCCACCGTACGCGTATACGTATACCGATCCGTTTCCAAAAACGGCTTCGCATGGGGCGTTGCAGCGATCGCAGTCGCCCTTGTCGTCTCCCGCGTCGTCTCCAAGAGAGAGTGAGAGTGTGGACGACAGTCATGAGGCACACTCCCCTGGTAATGATCACCATCATCGTTCGACGATGTCCCACGGCTCCGTTTGGACGCACGCAGGTTCGAAGTTTGTCGAAGATATATAATCGCATGACATGTCTGACTCGGGGTTTTTATTACTCTCTGTCTTTCCCCTTTTCATGACCGCTTTCATTCATCTTGTACCACGACATGATTGTGTAATTCTGGACTTAGTGCTCCCCGCTTCTTTGTTGGCTATTATAGGTTCGGACTACCAGCGTATCTGGTTGTATATGTACGTTACAACGTTATTGATGCGACTGAAATTTTACTTTCATGTCTCCAACTCCTTCGCATCCCAGTCCAATTCCATCGAGATATCTTTTAGGGGGGAAAAAGTCGGTCCTCTTAGACAGAGCTGGATCATCGAGGACAGTCATTCCTTGAAATTCGCGCGAATTGAAATTTTATGTACATACTAGATACTAAGGCAATGCTAATCACCTCAAGTGTACCACTATGGGCATCCGACCTGGTCTGTGAGTGCTTCGATGGCACCTAAGCTGCGATGTGGGGGTAACCCAACCTGAAAACGCGAAAAAAAAGTCATCTCCCCGAAGAGCAAACATGTCGAAAATATAATAGGCCTACATCGCGCGGGAATTGGGCCATCCCATTTACCAGACGAATCAGGGTCTCTTTAGAGCACCACCTTCCGAACGCTGCGTACTCTATTACGTGCCTACTTGTACTATGTGTGGGTTCCATGGACGTGGTGAAAGCGTACATGGGGACGCGGACGCACCCAGACATCCAGGTCGCCTATCTTGACCGAGTGGGCGGTGTAGTTATTCAACGGGAAGTCCACTGATCAACGAGGTGCTTTTCAATGCGATCTATTCGCAAACTGAGCGAAGGTTGAAAGTCCCAGTGGAGAAGAGTGAAAGAAAACGTATTGCTCGTGCCTCTCCCATCGAGAGTCCTGTGTTGCTTGATAGATGATTGCAATTCAAGTTGGGTGATCAGTGCTTCCGTCAGTCATGTCCACTGGCAAACGGTCTTCCTCCCACTGCCGCAATCACTTGCCACCAAACTTCGAGTTATCAATCCTTTCCTTCAAGATGGCCCTTTGACGCTGGTCCTCTTTGGAAGACTCTGCATATCGGTAACTAGTCTGGTGACCAGACTGATCGGTAACATCTCAGAGATGAGTCCCAGTTTGATCAATTCCATCAACGACCATCGTTCTTTCTCTCGTACACCAGCTGGGGATCCGAAGAACATGGTGGAGTGGGAACAACGACGTTTCCCAGGCTGTTCTACCCTGTGGAGCAAATCTTCAGGCATCCATATGCAACGATCTGACTGTCAGATTGTCGCAGATGGATATTCGTTGGAGACGCACGGTGGGCCAGCCAGGGCTGCACACAAAGGAGAAAAGTGCGGAACGCCCCAACCTGAACACACACGATGAATCGAACTCAATCCCGGCATCTTCTGCTAGGACGGACCCCTGCCACCTTCCAACGATCACATCTCTGTCGAAGCCCAAACTTCATCTCGTTGTTCGTACTTCGGTAGGGAGTGATCGGCCGAGCTGGCTGGCAACCGTCCCAAGCTGTGTAACGAGTCTTGAGTCCTAGTGGCGCCTCTTCCCCGGTGTCGACGTAGTGCCACGCTGCATGCCTATCAAACCTCAGGCTCCGGCTGCATGATTGAGATGGCTTACCTCTCTGTCATCTGTCCGTTGGCTGTCACGCAAGGTAAAGGAGACAAGGAAACGCAAGCACGTATCTCATCTTATGTATTAGCTCGTCTCCCCAGGGTAATTGTAAGAAGACAATCATCGTGTAGATACCAACGGCGTACAGGTCCGGATAAAATGTGTAATCGAGCTTTCCTTCGCCATATGGATAATGGGAGTCCGAACCATATACATACTTCGAAAGTTCAATTTTAGTCCCAGAGTATGGATCAAGAAAGTTTCAAAGCAGTGCTATCAGTGTATGATGTGCATAGTCCGAGCCCCGAGTCATAAAAAGGCGATTGTTTTTGTAGGCCAAATTATCGGCTGTCTTCAACTGGACGCGATGACATTAAGTGTGGTGTTCGTTAGTTGTAACTGTGCACTCAGGCCCGCCTGTCACAGGTTATCAGCATTTGCGTTCTGCAACCAAGACACACAGCAAAAAAGGGAGAGAGATACACACCCCGAGGAGGAAAAAGTGTGCCACACCGAGCTGGACGAGACCGCTATACCAGGACGGAATGGTCACCGTAAAGTTTTGATACGGATTCCAAGCGTCGGGGTACAACGTTGGATTGTACGACCCGCTGTAGAGGATATCACCCAGAACCTCGCCGACGTCTGGACACACAGATGTGCAGGGAAAGGCGCCAATCACGACGGCGACTTCTTCGGAACCGGTGAGTGTCATCTATGTCAACGTCCAGGCGTCAGGATGATCTTCAGAGGGTGCGGTGAAAGGACATCTCTGAGATGCGGTACGTACCGGTTTGTCGAGCTCGATGGTGATGTTTGAACCGGCGATCACGTCGGTCTTTGCCTTTGGCAGGGCGATGAAGATGTCTTGCGCAAGGGCGGCGCTTGCGAGCGCTGCAGCACAGAGAATCTTCACGAAAGGCTTGGACATCACACACAGGTGAGATCAGATGAAGGAAGGGGTAAGCGAAGTAAACTGGAGGGAGCTCGGGTTACGCCCATTCCACTTCAAGTGTCCCCCATTTAATATGTCGATAGAGCGGGAACTGTATGCCGACATCTATTCCGTCCCATTTTTGAAACGTGTCTGCGTCATCACCCGTCATCACCGCTGTCTATATACGCAGATCGGCCGAAAAACTGCAAACGAACATGTCAATTAACGAGGTGATGAAGTTCCGACGGGTGTCTTAATCCCGCATGCGGGCTGCTGGAGCCGTTTTGACGGCCAGGGGGATGACGTTTGGGAACGGGACGATCCCTGCAGTGGTGAAAGGAGTAAGGATCGCATCAAGATCGGCTAAAATTATAATTCCTCAACGCAAGCAATGACACCTTCAGCCGTATAATCAGCATCGAGTCTTCGAACCTAGGCAATGAAGAACACCTGTATGAACTGAAGGCATAAATTAAAGTTATCCCCTGCAGACAACAGAAGCCCGGAACTTTTACCCAAATTAAAATCACATGTCGACATCGTGACAGCGTTTCAAGAGATCGTGGCTTGAAGATGACAAGTTGCCAGACACGACACTGTGAGTGCGCTACACCCGCGGTGGTTGAGCCAGATGCATACATGCATACATGCATGCCAACGATCACCGATGCTATACACATCACAGCCGTATAGACGCGTTGGCCTACATGTCAGTGGCTATCATACGAAGACGAAATGAGCTGGCGATGCGGAAACTGGCTGCGTTGGATAATGCGTCTTGGATGGGTCGGGACTTTAATTATGAGCCTGCTGCCAACTATCGTCAAAGTTTGTGCAATCCATGAGATATCTTGCTGGTCTGGAGTCACTGCGAATGCAGCCAACGTTAGCGGTGTCAAGATGTTGGTTGTCAATGATCATATAACACTCTATGACCAATTTGTAGGTTCGTTCGAAAGGAGTCTGTGAGTTGGAATTACGAAAGGCGATTGATTATGCACATTATACTCTATCGCCTGGCTCTATCAGATTCGCACCCAAACTATCTGGAATTGCCAGCGTTGGATCCACTTGGCTCTTCAACTGACCACCGAACAAAACGCCACCGTTGGCGGCACGGAAGGCGTCAATGCGAGCCTCGACTTCGGGACGGAAATGACGCATGAGACCTTGAATTGGCCATGCAGCAGCGTCGCCAAGAGCACAAATCGTGCGTCCTTCGACTTGTTTGCTGTAAGCGGAATTAGGTGACTTGTATTGAAACAGCTGGATAAAAACCCTACGTAAGCTCAAGAAGCATATCAATTTCTCGACGGTGGGCGCGGCCTTCGACCATACGGTTCATCATGTTCATCATCCATGTGGTACCCTCACGACAGGGAGTGCATTGACCACAAGACTCGTGTTTGTAGAACTAGGAATTCCGTCAACAGGGAGCGCGAGTAATCATAGGAGAGACCCACTGAAGAGAACTGTGCGATAGCAGCGACAATGTCCGTGCTCTTGTCCATGACGATTACAGCACCCGTACCCAAACCCGACTGTGCATCTTTCAGCGAATCGTAGTCCATAAGAACCTCAGAACATTTGTCGATGGGTAATACAGGGACAGAACTTCCACCGGGGATGATCCCGAGCAGATTGTCCCAGCCTCCTCTGACACCGCCACAATGTCGTTCAATAAGTTCCTTGAGTGGGATACTCATCTCTTCCTCGACCACACATGGGTTGTTGACATGGCCACTGATACAGAAAACTTTTGTACCCTGATTACGCTCCCGACCGAAGCCAGCGAACCAAGCTGCCCCGCGTCGACAAATAGTTGGTGCAACAGCGACAGTCTCAACGTTTGCGACAGTTGTTGGGCAGCCAAAGAGACCGACGTCAGCGGGGAAAGGTGGCTTCAAACGGGGTTTTCCCTGTTTACCCTCGATAGATTCAATAAGAGCCGTTTCCTCGCCACAAATGTACGCGCCAGCCCCGCGGTGAACGTAAAGGTCGAACGAGTAACCCGAACCACAGGCATTTTTACCAAGTAAGCCAGCGCGGTACGCCTCGGTAATGGCTTGTTGGAGATGGTTAGCCTCTTGAACGAACTCTCCACGAATATAGATGTATGCCGCGTTCGCATTCATAGCGCGACCAGCGACAAGACAGCCCTCGACAAGCTTGTGAGGATCACCACGGAGGATCTCGCGATCTTTGCACGTTCCCGGTTCACCCTCGTCGGCATTGACTACAAGGTAGCGGGGCCTGGGATGAAGTGAGGCTGGTGGAAGACGGGTAGAGAAAAAGACATACCGTTTGTCCTTCTCCCAGCCGGGCTTGTTCATAAACGACCACTTGAGCCCGCTAGGGAAACCGGCACCTCCGCGTCCTCTGAGTCCAGAGTCTTTGATGGTTTGGATGATCCAAGAATCGCCTTTTAGAAGGATGTCCTTTGTCCGGTGCCAATCACCGCGGGACTAGAGGGGTGAATTAATTTTTTCAGGAGACAGCAAAGGAAACAATATAAACTGACCAAGGCCCCCTTCAGACCATGATCGTGTCTACAATAAACGTTGGTGAAGATACGGTCTTGGTCCCTCAGTCCGCCATAGCGACGGACAGGTGGGTCCGCAACGGTTGCCAAAGAGCGCCTGAGCGCAGCAGACTGCCTCTGTAAGAGTGCAGCTGATTTTGAGGCCTTGAGCATTGCTGAGCTCGTCGTCGTTTGTCGGTGAGCTCGCTCGTCAATTCGGGAAGGCTTGAGTTGACTCCGGAAGATCCCGAGTCACGTGAGGATGGTATGATCGTGCTGTGACGACTTTCCTTTTGTGCGTTGACATATCTAGAATAGGAAGGTGGGTGTGGCGCGTTTCTCCTTGTTCACGTCGGCTAAGTAAAGTGAGCCCTCTTTCTTCTCTCAGCGCTTGACGCTGGCGACGTAGACGAACCACTCGTCTTCTTGACTGGGTCCTTGCTCGATGGATCCCTTGGCAACAAATGGCACGAGCCGGAGCGCCTTCGACATGCAGAAACAAAATGCGGAGGCCCTCGCTGTCTTGAACGGACTCACGGGAAATGGCCATCTGGAACACGAACCCACTATGGAGCAACTTGATATGGAGCTCCCCGTAGTTCTAGATGGTCAAGTACCGCTCGGAGAACTGCTCTCCAGAGTGATGCAAGCGATCTATGCTGAACTATCCGAACTCGCAGAGACGTGAGCATACATGAAGCTTCGTTGGGCTGTACTTTGATGCTTGGTGATTCAGGCTTCCGAACATGTCAGATGCCGCAAGAAAGCGAACGATCGCTGACTGGGTGGTCAAGATTAAGAAGCAAGTCGTGAAGTTGTATGCCGTCACGAAATGGGCGCGCGATGCAGAAACCGTTCAAAAGTGCATGGTAAGTGGTTGCAAGATGTTTCTAATTACACGCAGATATCCATACAAAGGTAGAACATCACCGCATTTCTCATGAATCAGAATCAACAATTCGAGGGCGTCATTGGTGGACTCACTTATGCGAGGGAAAGTCTGGATCCCGCAAGGTGAGGCTACACATCTCGTCGTGTCTGGTCATCTCTTGACAATTTATCAGACTTCGAAATCATGATCTTCTTACCTCCCTTGACGTGCTCACCTCGGGGACATATAAGCGTCTTCCATCCGGGATCAAGGTCGCATTATGCCTCCCTGTACTTAGCAAATGGACTCATGGTACTGAGTGCAGAAATCTATTATTCCCATTCTACCCATGACCGACACCGAGGTAATCAAAACATTGAGCGACATGGAGGAGATTATGCGGTACCGTCTTCGCATGACGGAAATAATACCCGTGGAGATGTCTCAACATCTAATTGGTACTGTCACACAATCCTTGTCTTCGTGCGAGGACTCCATTTGAAACTTCTTTGTGATCCAGCGGGTGGTAGGGTGCATTTCACCGTTCAGGGTTTGTTTGAAACCTCTGTTTGCATGCGTGGGGCAGAGAAGGACGATGGCTGGTTCTTCGTCAATGTCAAGTTTCTTATCTCTGTCGGGGGAGATATGAGTGGTGCGGATGGTACGTCTCGTAGGCGTGGTTTATTGAAACTGAGCTCTAGCGACCTGTAGAGTTCCCTCAGGAGCCGACCGGCGTGCTTAAGCGACACATCACGGAGGAGGCAGATTCTCGCATGTCATACTACTTGCCTCTACCTGAACCGGTGGACCTTCCTCCTAATACTGAGGTTCCTGAAAGACCGAAACTACCTGAGGGAATGGTCGACGCACCTCTTGTCCGGTTGTACAACTTCCTACGTGAGTACGACTGCGTGAACTCGCCACCCTTGGCTCACGATGGTCTCGTAGAGATGATGTCTCTCTCATACCAACTCCAGATATTGTGGTATCAGGTCAGTCCTCTTGTACATGGGCCAACTTGGAAAACTTTTCGTCAAGCAAACTTTGTTTACAGGCTGTGCGGATGTGCTCTCTTGGATGGGGACAGTATTTAAAAGTTGAGCTGTTAAATGGTAATAAGACGCTTTCAGTGTCGTATTGGCTGTAAGTGCCTCGATCTTTTGACCATGCGATCCACTCAGACTACTCTTAAGACGTCCTACTCCCACCGCTGTCCCAGGACGCGCACAGCCTCCTAATCGCATCAAATTGCCACCGCATGGAGGCACCCTCACTATCTCGATCGTCGAGAATCGTGCGAGTCCCAAGGTTGGCGGTGGACCCGCGAGGTCCCCAGCAGCCCGTATGCTGTCTGAACTTCAGCTCAAAGCAAAGCTCGGGTCAGCACGACCGTCGAACGAAGTCGAAGGACTTAAATTCGAGGTCAATTGGGAGCCCATGAAGGGTACGTTGGGCGTCCTCATCGATCAAGATGAAAGCATGGCAGTTATCAGAGAACTTTTTGTGGTGAGTTTATGCGAACTTGGTATGATGAAACCTAATGTGTATCCTCTAGGAATCGAACAACCTCAATTTTGAGGCGATGCTACACAAGGTTATCAATGCGCATGCCAGAGCTATCCTCAAAGTATTCCAGTTCCAACTTCAACGTGGTCCGACGCGCAATGTGTTTTCTCCTGAAGGAAAAGTCGTCTTGGACTCTCACGGTACGTATTTTCGATTCGTGTGCGAAGGGATATCTGAGCCTGTGCAGGCGGATACCACATCCTTCGTGTCCATCTCTGTGCGGATGAGGTCGTTCTTGTTTCAATCGACGTCAGAACTGGTCGCATGAACCTTCGGGACACGGGTGATCTCGCCGCTGCTTCCCGTGGACCTCGGTTTGCACTCATCTCAGACCGCTTGAACGACAATCCGGGTATGTTCCTAGAGGCCTTGATAAGGCTGCGATCTAACGTAAGTCACAAAAAACTTCCAATTTACATGAAAGCTTGATGCGACGTGTTGCAACCTCATAGACGATCATGGACCTCGTCGAGCAGAAGGCGAGCTACCTCGGCCTGCAAGTCTTCCGTCACCGCAATTTCCCCAAGGAGGGTGTGTAGTTTTACTTCCTCGTCCTTCCCTCTGGCCACCAACGCGTTCCTCAGAGATACAAAAGTTGGGTCCGTTCGCAAGAGGCATGATGTACATTAAACTCTCCAACTTTCCGTCTCACTATCTCGTGCTCGTGATCACCGAGGAAGATTTTCGCTATGCGCTCATCTCGGTCAAGGTATTGCCGGATAGTATGTATGGTAACATGATTATGGAGGATATCGGATGGTTGGACGTTCGACGTATACGAGGTGAGATGGGACCATCCGAAGTTGTTATTGGGCCGCGTGTGGAAGACCCTCAGGTGGGGCAAAAGCGGAAGCGCGCCGTTGCCTCATTGGCACATAACACCCTACGGAGGGGGGACAAGTGAGTTCCACTGCTGACGAGTCTTCATGGTTTCCGTGTCTTATCCGCCACTAGCTTCAATTTGGAGATGCACACTCTCCGAGAACTCTATGCCTATTGTTGGTAAGTACCATCGTTCCTAGTGGTCGTCTGTTTCGAGCCTGTCGACGCATTGTCAGCGCGCGCGTTGCCTATACGAAAGTCGAAGCGCAGTTCAAGCTCCGTGGTATTCCATACACGCACGTCAATCCAACGAGTGCGCTTCCTCAATCTTCCACCCTATCCTACATGCAATCCTCCCTCGCCCGTTCCATCCCCGCCCTCTGCGTTCAATCATCCGACATCCTTTCCGGTGCTCCGGCAGCCGAGGCGGCGATGCCCAACATCCGTGTCATACCACTCAATTGGTGGTCAGACAAGAAGGCTCAGGTCGTGACGTGTGTTAAGCTCAAATATGTACAACAGCCTGTCGGGAAACGGGCTGCCGCCGGACGGAGTAGCAGTGATATCATCCGGCCGTCGAAGAGGATCATCTATGACGCTACGGAAGCGGTCGTGTCATTCTTGTCGGAACAGGTGGATACATGCGTGGACGAGTTCCTCGAGGAATGGGCGAGGGTGTCCAAGATGGTGGTGATTGCCCGAGAGGGTGAGGCGCTTGACCACGTCTTGGAGAACGTTCGTTTACTAACATGGATTGTTGATGCAGTTGCCCAGATGGCGAAAGCAAGGAAATGGCGAGATGTCCGACTCCTTTCGTTCGATCTACAGACGGTCGAATTTGCCTACTCCTCGGCAAGTCATCTTCGTCTCTTTATTCTTCTTCTACATAACCCCTAGCGTTCAACCCACACACAGGACTATACGGTATTGATTAGCTGTACGGACCAACTTTCCCCCACGGGCGGTTCCTTTGAGCTTCGTTTCTCGCGTTGCTCTCCATCACTTGCGCCTTCGAATGCAAACACCCTTGCGCCACCTCCCCCAGTTACATCAATGCACGCTCATCTACGATCGAACCCGCACGAAGAAGCTGAGCCATACCTCCGCCAGATTCTTCGGCACAGTCCCCTTGCACCGTCGCTTCATCGTCTTGTAGGACTTCTTCGGGACACATTGCCCATCGCTGTTGAGCTTGATCGCCTCGCGACGGGTACGAGAGAGGAGCGGGTGTCGATCGGCCATGGGAGGGGCAAGCAGGTCAAATTCGCCGAAGAACCGTGGTTTGATACGGTCGTCAAGGGTATGGGATGGTGGCGGGTGTTGTATGGCGATCTTAGGTATGCGTCTTTTTCTCTTCCTCCTTTCCCCAAAACATCCCACGTGTGTGCACTCACGCCACACGCTCCGTTTCGTATTACCAGACACGCCCTCGATTTGAGATTAATGACCGGCAAACGCATCGCTATTTTGGATGCTTCGTATTCACTTTTTCAAGGTAACGTCGTGCCGCCTTCACAGCCAGATTCGGGCTCTGGTCCAGACACCCACTCGCATCCGCACTCGAATTCCGACGTGGAGAGGATTGGGCTGGAGCCCATCCCCGATTTCCGTGCGCTCGTCCTCGACGCCGTCCGCGCTACACGCCCACGCACGCCTGAAAGCGGAGTCGGAGGGCGACACATCGCCCCAATTGACGTAGGCGTCGTATGTGAGGGCGGTACGATCGGACCTGTGATTCGAGCGTTGCATGAGCGGGTGTTGAAGAAACTCAGGGGGGCTGGTGGGTGATCCATGTGCATGCACGCCCGGGATCGTGGGGGTGATGTGGGTGAGGAGAGTCCGTGCCTTTCTTTATTTTTCGTGTGCTTTTCGCTTTCGGACTTTATTTTTGTTTTTTCGCTGTTTTATGCATACCAGGGAACGATGCCCGTATGGAAAGAGCGACCGAAGGCGTGTGAGTCGATCCCAGAGCAGGAGGGCAAAGCAAACAATACAAGATGGTATTGCACAAACCAGATGATAAGGGTCCTCTAGGTGATTTCACCTTCGAGTGTCAGGAAGAATTTGAACCGCGGCAGAAAAACCTGAAGAAGAAAAAAACAGGAAGTTTGAAGTGATTGCGACAGGTTTGTATGGTACCATTGATGTTACAGTTTCCCAAAATCCATCTTGCACAGAAACTTACACGGCCGGGCGAAGTTTTGAATTCATCAATAGATCATATGTGACATACAGTTGAAGATGCCCATAGTATGAGCATCTAATGCTCCCAAAAAGGGGCCTAATAGGGCTTTGGACAGGATTATGATGTAATGCCTTCTTAGCCTTGTTCCCACTTGCAAGAACTCCTTTTCTCTACTCTCACATTTTATATCAATGTTTTCTTTTGTATGCAACCAAATCACTGGTGAATAGCATTGTTAATGAAGTCTAAAATAGTGGACGAGACGGCACAGATGACACAATGAGCAACGCCTCGCAACGAGTCCTGCCGAAACCGTTAGCCGAAGACGAAGCACGTTAGCGTCCGAAACGACCCAATCCACCTGACTGAGCCCGCGAAACGAGCAAACGAACCCCAAAACGTCCAGCTCGAGGGGGAGTGGAGGACACGCGAGCTGCGATGTCAGACATACCGCTGGCGATACGAACGCGTCGGAGGTATCTAAGGGCGAAGAGGACGCGGGGAATAAGCCTGAAGCGGAGCAGAACGTGTAAAAATGCGAGCGCGAACGAGTCATAAATGGCTCGAGACGAGCCAAAGCCCAAGAGTGAGTGCGGCACCAAGTCGGAGGGCCAGGACAACAAGGGAGGGGTGCCGAACGAGATAGCAGGGACGCCGCAACGAGAAACGCAGGTAGCGAACCACACCGACTCGCGAGGGCGGTGCTAGTTGGGCACAAAGGTCAGTTCCATCGGTACACGCGCAGCGAGACGAGGAACATACCTGAGGCGTCCATATTACCCAGAAATCGATCTAGGCGATCCACTGGCATCAAACCCGTTCAACCCGCCGGGCGACTAAATACGAGCTGAGGAGCGCATCAACAAATATGGTCGCGTTGGGACCAGATCTGGCAGACTGAGGGGTCGTACATGGACGCGAGTACGACGCCGAGAAACTTGCTGAGAAATATCATTCGTATGGAAAGCGGGACAACCGTGCTCGAATTACTTTTTCGGGAGCATGGTTGTCCCGCTTTCCATACATTCGAGAGCCGCGACTTTCCAGATTAGGAAATCGCTGGAGCGAGTCGCTTCAACCAAAGACCTTGCAACATTCCAATTGAAACTCTTGACGAGGTCACTCAGAGGAAGATGGGGGGCGAGAAGAAGATCGCTAATATTTCATACTATGGTAGGCTAGATATTTGTACTCGATGAATTATCATGTGCAATGTACACGTCAAGTGTCACTGCTATCGCTGCGCTCGGGTCAAGTGTCGGCTTGCCTTATTTGGCATTACCGCGAGCCAACACTCCCCTTCAAGCCTAACGGAGGCCAAGGGCGTGCGTGAACTGTTGGTGTTTCGCCCTATCGAGTGCCTTGGTAAACACATCTGCTACCATAAGATCAGTCCAACAATCGGTGACATCTACTGTGCTGTCCTGCATATGTTGTCGTGTCCTGAGATATTTTAGCTTAAAATGGGTTGTGCGCTGATGGAATTTTCCGTCAGTCACAATCGCGATCGCTGATCTGTTATCAGCATGTAGTGTTGTCCCTTTTATAGGTCCAAAACCCAGTTCAGTGTATATATTTCTCAACCAGATTATTTGTCTAGTAGCATGTACCATCAATATGAATTCTGATTCAGTGGTACTAGTTGCCACTTCTTTCTGTTTCTTGGAGCTCCATGTGATCACTCCATTATGTAATAGGAACACATTTTCGAGTTCCTAGTGGACACTGACCGCTACCTCCTCGACCTTGCATGTCGTACTCACCCTCTCACCCAAGACCTGGCTTTCGTAATGAATGCCCGTCAACAAGCATCTGACCATGTCGCCGCACATGCCACTGCCCTCCACGTAGGGCGCCACCTTCCTATCCCTTGCATCTCCTCCCCTGAACACTCTCCAACCCCTCCTCCTTCGGAGGTTGAGCCTTTCCTCAAGGAAACGATTGACCCCACATTCTTAGAGCACGAACCTAAGACTCCCTCCACATCCTCGTCCCCACTGGATGAGTCCTCTCTCGTGGCCCTCGACTAGGCTGAAGCACACACCTACGGAAGTAATCCACTTCCGCCTTCACACCCACAATACTCCCAGGCCTGTTTCCAATGCAGGTGCTTGGGTCATATGAAACGAGATTGTCCCGTCTACTCCTGCCCCTACTGTCAATGCATCGTGCCAGGGCATAACCAGGCTTATTGCCCTCGCTTCTGTTGTTCCATCTGCCACCGTATGGCCCCTGGTTACCACACCGATGTATGCCCCTGGCACCCTCATCGTCAGAACTCTCAACCCTCATCCTCATCCTCATCCTCCCGTGGCTCCTTTCGCTCTCAACGCTCCTGCATGTCCAACACCAACTCCCAACGGTCCCACCAGTGTCGTCATCCATCTAGACGCTCTCGTCCTCTCCCTGTTCCTGTGCCTCGCACAGATGACCCTTTCAACGACATCTACATTGACAATGACCCCTATGATGTGGAAGCATGGGCCAACATCACAGGCTTTCCATGAAGATGTCTCAGTGGCACTTCGACGATAGGAGGGGGGTAATGTTATGATTCTCCAGGATTTTCTTTTCTTTTCCCATGTCTAACCTTGTGTTGTATTCATACGAGTCGCTTGTTCAACTCCCGCCTCGTATGATTCTTTCTTTCCTTGATCATGTGACTTTTCCAGTCGGCCAATGCTGTTTCATCACGTGATTCCGCAGTCATCATGCCATGGTGATGCCTTCTTCTTTTATTTGTAATAACATTGACACATCGTCTTCTCATTGGCTCCCATTATCATACGACGTGTCATCCTTATTCCCTTCCCATACTTAGCAGCATCTTCTCATGGTCCGTGCATGGAACCCTTACATATAAATACGCGACTCCTCCATAGTCAACCCTTAGCTTAGACCTCCCTTATCTACCTCATACATTGGTACATCGCTAAGGCAATCCACTCGGTTCCTTGCTCCCTCTCGTCCCCTTGCCTTGGATCCTCTTTGACCCAGAATACTTTTTCGGTCCCCTTGAACCTCTGACCTGGTCAGGTGAGCTATTGAGCCTCTGTGTCCGGTTTCCTTGCTGCAGTCGTTGTGTCTCTACGCCCCGCAGAATCCTTTGAACCCTTCGACCTGGTTGTATCGACATCCGGTCTCCTTGCCATCGTCTTGGGACTATACCGCAGGACGACTCACTTCGCCTTGAGTACGTTTACGCGTCTAAGGATATCCCTCGCCCCTTGACCTCCCTTGTCCCCTAAGGGCTACGTTCGGTCCTACCCGGGTCGAGTGTAACACTGTGTGCTTCACAGATTCATTAATGGATATGTGAGAATTAGCTAGAATGAGAACCCAACAGGAAATTGAAGAAAACCCTAACTCTATCAAAAATCTTGTCATCAAATTACAATATAAAAAAGAAAAATATGCAAGAATCAGGTT
>JBBPQU010000748.1:0-15274 GCA_038092655.1 Boletus sensibilis
ATAAGCGAGGGATTTTGCAGCATCTTCATAACGTTCTTTTTCGACTAGCCAACGAGGCGATTCTGGCTGGAAGAGCATGAAGATGAAGAAGAGGACGCCGGGAATGATCTGAACAATGATAGGAAGGCGCCATTGTGTCTCTCCAAAAGGGATCTGAATAGATACACCGTAGTTGACCCAGACTAGATCGGAGGGATGTGAGATAGCCGGGCGGCACGAGGATAGTCAAAATACTTGCAACTCAACATATTCCCCAGTCCGACGGCCACTTCAATGCTGCCAGTACAACGTCCACGAATGGCCCGCGGTGCACATTCAGATACATAGGTCGGCACGAGAGCAGCCATTAGCCCGACGCCGACCCCACCAAAGAACCGACCAAAGTAGAAAAGTTTAAGTCCAACAGCTGGCGTGCTACCGAGACCCACGATCGACTGTATCACACTCCCTATGAGGAAGACGATAGCGGAAGCAAGCATGGACGGTTTCCTTCCATAGCGGTTTGCGAACCAGGTGGACACCACCGCCCCGAAGCTGCCATTAGGCAATAAGTCAGCACCCGCTCCCCCAAGGACAGAGAGAAACCCACAATCCGCCGGCCTGGAGTACAGATACGATGTTCCCGCTCAAAGCGGCACGTGCAGCCGCCGACTCCTGGTTAAGCCCGAAATACTGCTGAAACGAAGGCAGGGTGAGAACACCACCAATCAGCCCAATGTCCCATCCGAAGCAGACATATCCTGTCGTCGCAGAGAAGGCAAGAAAGTACGCGTTTCGGTAGTGAAGAAGCTCGTCGAGTTCTTTCTTCAGGTTCATTGTCGGCCAGCAAATGAGGATGGGTCGACGAGGTCACGAAGGAACCTGGGACAGGATATGCGGGTACTCGATAGGAGGTGAGCAATGGGATAGAATTGTCATATGGGCGGTCTAATAAGGTTAGTGAGCGTCTCTTCGAATGGGGCTAAGACCAACAAAGTACACCCTCTAGAACCGCGTTCCATACGTAAACTAAGGGATGCGTGTCGCGAGGAGCACAGCTGCAGTAATGCTGTGTGAGCGGTTTCTTGGAATGGGATAGTAGTGTCAATTACGCGGAGCGCATCGTGGATGCGATGCGAGTGTCATTACCTGTTGCAGTAGCTCGGCGTATAAATGCACACTGAAGTTGATTGAACGGAGAATCTCTCGGAGCGCGAGTTGACCGGCCCGATAACCAAATGCAATACTTGCACATCTAGTAGGTCAATGGGCCTCAACGATCGTAGACAATCCCTTCCACATGCCAGTGCATGATACAAGGTCCCCCACGTTCCGGTATGTAGACACACTAGTGCTCAAAGCGAACCTGAGGTCTGAAAGCTCATATCAGGGCTTCCGAATGGGAACGTGGGGTTGAAGATGTAGGTTAATTTCAAACTCAGACTAAGACTTACCGCCATATTCGGACTGCCCCTATGTGCACATTTGCCATTGCCGCTCTACTCGACGAGCTCAAATATTCTTTCCGCAACCTCGTCCGAGTCCAAACTCTATTCCCCACAGCTCGTTGGCTTGAAATATTTTTTGCAGCGACCGCTATGCGAAATCAGGTCCTTACTTAATTTCTTGATTTTGTCACGCAGAGCTTAGTAGGATGATCCCACATGAGGGCTACCTTGTTACGAATTCTACCCCAATTTTCCACTGATCATGGGCGATCAATATCGATCAATATTCTTCGACAGGCTCGGCGGGCAAGGATGTATCGAAAGCTCTCAGCCATTTCATATCGGGTACTGGCTCTGCTGCTGCTATGAATTAATCAGGATGAGTCAAAGTCTCGAGCAGCCAAGCAACGAAACGAGAGACTGCCCACTGTCTGCTCGGAGGGCCGCCGGTCGACGTACATACAGATACGACGCATTTGCATTCCACCAAGTGTTTACATTCGGAAAACGCGTAGAAAAACCAACCGAAAACTAGATAAACATTCAACACTAACTCGACCCCGCAGGTCGTATAGCAAAGGGAAGCAACGACACAGGTTTGATAGGCTCCACTGGCTTCCACTCAAACGGTGATAGTTGAGTCGGGCCAGCTGGGCTCGTATTTTTCTTGAGCATGATCGGTTTTTGGTGGTGTTTGACCCCGCCTCGGGACCGTGACGGAGAGATGTCATGGGTCACAGGACTCTCAAACTCTGAGGGTGGTGGCGGTGGCGGCGTCCAGCCCGGTAGCGATGAAGGGAAGCTCATCATCGGTGTGATTGGCAGGGTGAATATACCCTCGGGCGTTTTCAAGTCTGGCGTCTTCACCTCTGGTTTGACCACCGTAGCTTTCTGCGGCGTCTGGAATGACGTCGGGACAGGTGAAGCAGTAGCCGTCGTGTTCAAAAGTGGTTGGGTTCTGGAGGCTAACAATACTTTCTTTAGCCTCTGCGCAGACCGTTCTGCGTTCAACGCCGCTGCCGTAGTAATAGCAACATTTGGGGTGACGTTCAGAAGTCGCTTCGATGATGATATAGCGAGCGGATCCCGAGTACCCACGCCTCCAGAGATCTCCAACTTCGCCATGCGATGCCGTAGCTGTGATACCTCTTGCTTTTGTTGATCGATGGCGATATCAATATTACGGAATGTGCGATTCACGGTATCCAGAGAGGGTGGTCTGTAGTAGAATTAAGAAAAAACAGTCGTTACATCTGGCTCTGGGGGAACACTTGCCTTATACTGGGCCTGCCTGTCCTGAGTTCGTTAATCCTCTTCTTCGAAGCTTGTAAGTGGTCTTCAAGCTTCTGTACACGATCCTTGATCGCCTAAGAGTTGTGTCAGAAAAGGTCAAGACCCATCGAATGCTCCAAACTCACACGTATGTCCTTCCGTAGCTGTGACTGGGTTTCTGAATATTCCGGAGCAAGCGTCCGGATTTTGAGCATCTTCGCAAACTCAGCATCCGTCTTGGCCTTGTTGAATCGCACGATCTCCTCCTTCCTCGTGGTAACTAGAAAATCGTCAGATCGAGTCGATAAGAGCGCCATCTGAAAACATACCTTTCAGCATGTTGCTGTCCAACTCCTTCAAAGTTTTACGCAAGGACACCCTCTGCAACTTGAGTTCCTTGACATCCACCTGGACGTCCACCAGTACTCTCCCATATTCCTCGATATCACCAAAGACCCACAAGTGGGGATCGCCAAGATCAGCCTTTTGATGTGTTACGCCGGAAGTCTTCTTAAATTCCACTGCCTTTAATGAGGCCATTGTCGCGAGCTCCTTGAGCTATAAGATACCAACATTAGATGAATGATTGGAGTGACAAGATAAAGACCCACACTCTCCAATTCCTTGCCGAGGGTAGTCACAAGGAGAAGACATTCTGCTTGCATGCCCTGCTCTGGCGTCGGTGTCGGTGTCTTTGGGGGTAATGGTGGCGTTAAGCTAGGACTGGGAGCAATTGATGGGATGGGAGACGCGAATGGTAAAGGTGAACTTGGTAGCGGTATGGCTGGTCCCACCTTGCCACCGAACAGGTTGGGCTGTCCACCAAAGAATGATTGCGCGGCTTTCATCGTGGGCGGAGGGACTTCTACAAGCTTCGAAGGCGTACCCCAGGAGCCTGACGTTGCGGTGTTCGGCGTGAATGCAGAGAAGCTACTTGGGAGTGTGAACAGAGAACCAGAAGGACGGGGGGTAGTCGTAGTCGCAACCTTCTCTGCAGGAGGGAACACTGGCGGCACGGAAGCAGGGGTAGTTGTAGGTGCAAAAATCGCAGCCGGAGGTTTCTCTCCTGGAGTGGGGATCAACGGCGAGAGTGGAGGCGTCTTTGGGCGAGACGACTCGTCCTCCGTTGGTTGTCCCGGTGGAGGGGGAGTCCATTGGCCAAAAGGTTCCTTGGGTGCAGCTGGCTGCACAACCATGACTGGTGGTGCGGACCTGGAGACAAGCGGAGGTTTCTCCACTTCGCCCTCGAGGACAAGGGGTGTACTCGCAAGCGGGGAGCTGCGTATCGGGCGGTTATTTGAACGAGGTACTAGACCAAAAGGCGAGGTCGGCGGGGGAGAAGCTTTGAGTGCAGGCACCGGCATCTGCACTGGTGCCGAAGGAGTATCCTTGACGGGAGAGCCAGGCGGTGTTGTACTAAGATCTCTGACTGGCGACACCCGAGGAACGCTAGAAGGCGAAGACGTCTGAGGTGGGGGGGAGACCGAGACAGTGATCTTGGGATGCTCCGCCTTGGGTGTCGTGGATGGTGACCTCGTAAATGCTGGCGTTGCAGGTAAAGGTATCTCCGTGGGCTCAGGTTCTTCCTCTGCTTGTTCCTCTGTCTCTTCTTCGTCGGACGCCTCCGACGGCGATTCAGATTCATCCTCATCCTCAGACTCCTCAGACTCTGATGGCACGTCGGACAGGAACGATTCTGAGTCATCTTGCAACTCGGCCTCGCTAGTTGCTCCTTCCTCAACAATTTCACCCTCTTCTTCGGCCGAAACTTTTACAAAGGACGAACTCGTGGAAGACGATATCGATTCCAAGGATGGCTCTGGTACGAGAATCTGCTCTGTTGCTTTCTCCTTGGGCTCAGCAGGTACTTCACTTGTCTTAACCTCGACAGCCCCAGGCTCTTCTTTCTCGAGTTTTGGGGTTATTGGTGGCGTAGACGGTGACTTGGGTGGCTCTTTAGCAGGTGTAGAGGCAGGAGTGGTCGAGACAGGGGCTTGCGGCGGCGCCTGGGCTGGTTTCGTAGGTGTAGCTTCAGATGGTCCAACTCCTGATGGCTTGTCCTCTCCAGTGGAACGTAGGAGATCACTGAATGATTTACTTCCTCCTGACGAGAACGCTGCAAAGCCGCCACCACCGCTCGAGAACGCACTAAAGGCACCAGTACAAGAAACGGGGATAGAAGCGGGGACCGGTTTGGCTGGTGCCGCAGCTGCTGGCGGGAATGCACTCTTGGATGCTCCGCCAGGCATCGAGGACGCCCCAAAAGTAGGCTGGGTAGAGCTTGCTTTCGGAGGCGTCGAGGTTGGGGTACCCGGCGTAGCTGAAAGAGCAAAGACCGACACAGACTTGGACTCGGGTGGCTTGGGTGCAAAGAAAGGTGAATCCTTGGGTAATTCACCAAAAAAGCCGGAGGCTGGTTTGACGAACGCAGAAGGCGTCGTCTGTAAGTTGCTGAAGGCGCCAGTAGAGGGACCGGGAATGGAACTCGAAAAAAAGGACGAGGTAGTCTCTTTCTGTTGAACTGGGGCCGGAGATGGGGACCTGCTATCCTCGTCTCTCGCAATAGAGTCTCGAGCCACGAATTGCGAAGTCATGGAGAAAGTCGGGGTGGTAGTAAATGGTGATGGCGTAGTTATGGTGTCCGTAATACTCGATGAAATCGCCGAAGGTGTCTTGGAATCAGGCGACTCAGCAGGCTTTCCAAACACATTTGTTGTTACCCCTAAAGGACTCGACTCCGGTGGCTTGGACGAATTGCCTGTGGCCCAAACTGGCTTCGCTGAAGGACCATTCTTCGACGCCGCCACGCCAAATGCACTTTGGGTACCGGATGCAAACGCACTGAATGCTCCACCAATGCTAGTACTGACGGGAGGTGTCGCCGGCGGAGCAGCGCTAGAAACGGCTGGTTTTCCGAATGCCGAAGCACCGGTCTGGAACTGACCAAAAGAAGATTGGCCAAACGCTGGCTGCCCGAAAGAGGATGTGGATGCTACTTGGCCGAACACTGACTGGCCAGTACCGAACGAGGGTGGAGCACCAAACGAGGTCGAGGGAGCGCTGTCAGGTTTGGATTGGAATGCGCTTGCACCGAATGTCGTGGTGGGTTGCTGGGTGCTGGAGAAGGCAGAGGGTTTGGCGAACGGACTTTTCTGATCGAAACCAGCAAACGCTCCAAAACCAGTGCCCGGTTTAATCGGACTACCGTCGGTCGATTGTTGGCCCGAAGGTACAGGGACGCTGACTTTGCCGAAGATGGACGGTTTTGAATCAGCATCTTGAGAATTCGCCGCGCCAAGGCCGAAGCCACCGAAGGATGGTCCGTCGTCCGCAGCCATACTGTCTTCGGGGACGGATGTCGACGGAGGTAGCGTAGGTGTCGCTTGCGGCAGACCACCAAAACCGAATGTTGACTGACCGAATTTGGCCGGCCCTGCGGAGCTGAAGGCACCAAACCCACCACTAGATGCAGTGGAACCGAAAGCAGGTGTGGAGGATTGTCCAAAGAGTGATGGGGTGGATGTCGATCCAAAAGCCGGTGTTGTCGCGGACTGTCCGAAGGAAGGCGCTTTACCGAACACGGAGGTGGGAGGCTGGCTGAACCCAGACTGCGCCTGGCCAAAGACAGACGGTTGACCGAACGCAGAGCCCGAAGTGCCAAATGCAGAGCTCTGAGCACCAAACGTGGATGGCTGACCAAAAACAGTGGTGGAGGGGTTGATTGCAGAGGCCTCCGTTGGGGCAGAGGTGGTCGGTGAAATGGTAGGGGTCGTCTGCATTTCCGAAGATAATTCACGTACCATGCTACTCGGTACTGGGGGCACACTAGGTGCAGAAGTCGACGTATTCAACGCCGTGATCATCCCAGGATAGGGTGTCCCAGTAACATTAAGTACGTGCCACCCAAGTATCGTCCCATCTGATGCATAAACATACATGATAGGGTGAGCAGGCAGCTCAAGCGCTTCCCCGGAGGCCGTCGAGTGGTGATATGATTCACTACTTGTCAGGTCTACATCCATTCCGAGTAGGACGGTGTCATTTTGGTCCTTGTCTAACGGCAAGCTGGGTGTGGACGTCTCTTCCACGGAAAGGTTATGCCAATTTTCCCCAGATTCGTTGGCCACACTGCCAATCAAACCGATGTCCGACGACGTACTGTCCCCGATGAAGAGTAGCACCTTCAACGGATCCCAGCCCCGGAGAAGAACTAGAAATTCACCAGGTGGGCGAAGCCCAGGGAAAGGCAGATATGGGCTGTTGAATCTGATATCTTGCGTAGAATTGCTCTTGGAATCCAAGGATGCATGAAAATGAATCTGTTCCACATCCGGTGTCAGTTGTCCTGGTGGAGCGTATATTGTGTGGAACGATGAGGTCGAAAGCCAATGCACGGATATAACACCCATGTTATTGGCTGAGGGGGGATGGGGTATGCTAGACTTTGGAGTGGCTGTAGCAGTTGGACAGAAAGTGACGATATCACCACTTTGGAGGCCAAGTGCCAGCTGCTTGCCCTTCGGGGACCAGGAGACTGTGGGAAATTCAGTGTGAATCAAGGCTGAAAGAACATCATGCGCACTTGAAGTTGGCGTTGTGCTGGGTGACTTGCCAGCCATCCAACCGCCGGAAGAGAAGAGTTTCTGTACGTCGAACAACTCTACTGCAAGCGAGCCTGGGCTATTGGTACAATCCCTCAGAACAGCTACCAGCTCAGGAATATCCCCTGGATTCGGTTGTATGGATAGAAGAGCCGCAGGGGATGATGTTGCAAACACGTGGATGGGTTGCACAGGACCTTCACCGCTGGAAAACAGTTGGTCGGAGGCATACACATGGATGGAACCGTCCACTAATCCCAGTAGTACTCTGGTGTCGTTGCAGGCAATTGTAAGAATATGTGGGGATGCTCCGCTGATTGGGACGCGTCTCTGAGGTCTGTACGACTGCTCGTCCTCGGCTGAAGCTACTGCAAGCGCAGAGCGCAGATCCGCGAGTGGTGAGAGAATCAAAGCTAGACGCAAAAGAACTATTCGCCAACTGGAGAGTACGTTGAACACATCTCCCACGTACCTGACGCGCCACTGGGATCTCGAGTGACTGCTGCAAACCATCCTTTCGAATTCACGATCGCGAATAAGGTGGCTTTGCCTGGAATGGAGGCTAAATCAAGCGGCTCGGGTGATAATCTTAGACGAGCACGCTTGTTTAGAAGGCGTAGCGCCAGAAACTGGAAGACTGGAATCAGAGAAGGAAATGGGAGGCTAGCTGGTCCATAAACATACGTCTGCATCCTTCTCCGGGGCCTCACTGGAGTTTGTCTGAACCTGGGGGGTGAGAGCTGGCTGCAGCTGGCTAACGTTTGCCATATGCCCTTGTGAAAGATCGTCACAGGTTGTGGAAAATCAAGAACGCGGCTGGGCGAAACCTCCTCAAAATCCTTGAGGGTCAATGACAAGCCACGTGTCACGTGCTTCGACAACAACTAAGTGCTTAGCATAGAAAATAATTGTTATTTAAATCGAGGCTCCCAAACCATGATCTCTATCGAGATCGCAAAAACGACTCTGCAAAGGAGAGACGAAGGTCTCTTCATGTCTTGTGAATGGCCCATGATAATTACATCACTGCGGAGGCTCAGACTCACAGAACTGGTTGGCACTTTACTGTCGTATCTGCGTTTGCAGTGGGTCATGCTGCCTTCTTGCTCGCTCATTCTGGCCTTGGACTGATATTTCTCTCTTTTCTTTGCTTCACATTGAGACCACCGTTATCGCCGCAGAGGTGAGTCGTATCACTTGTGTTGTCGCTCCAGGTCATCGGTCCCCTGGAACGATCGCTGCAAGGGGCACATCCCTCTTCGGTTGCATGGTACTAGTAGCCACTTGACCTTGGCCAACGATTCAGAAATCAATTAATCACACTTGGATCCATCCTCACATCTTCAGCCCGTCCTTTTGAGGTTTCGGCCTATGTGTTCCGTGAAGGAAAGACTGTGATCCACGAACCTGCCACATCGGACATAAAATTCATGAATACCACGAACTCTGGGAACGAGCAAGATAACTACGTGTCCCACTGCCTAATAGCTGTATCTGTCACCGAAATTGACGCAAAGCAAAGGGTTGTTTGTCAAAGCTCAACATGTCTGTCATCTATCTAATAGCCTTGAACAAGCCCGGAAGAGTTGATGCTTACCAGGAGGTTGCGAAGGTGCGGCATGTCAAATCTTCGGATTAGAAGAGGTTACGTTTATAGTCTGTAGCCTAGAGGTGACTATTATTGACCTTCCCGCGAACGCGAAAATTCAAAAGATCTTTACGGGAGACGAGCTGGTCTTGGGCTGAGAACTGAGTGTTCCCCTGTTCTCCCACACGAAACAGGACGTAAGGTCGCACCTGTAACCTTGTGGGCTGCCTAACTGCGTCGAGAGCTCTTGAACAGGTTCGCTGTCGAGTACACTATACCCCTTTCAGTCCTCCAGCCCCTCCGCGCCCGCAAATCTACCGAAATTTGACAGTGCCTACCCGCTAACACAAATTCCGCATTGTTGCCCTGATAGGGCCGAACGGACCAAGCTGTGTGGGTTGGTTACAAGCCCGAGACACATTGCGGTGCATTCTCAATCGGCCAGGTGTGTGTGCGACTCGAGCGGGGCCTACTGGCTCCAGGGCATTGCTCATGGTGGGTAGGGTAGCGGACATTTCACTGGAAAGGAAAGTGAATAGGAGCCGTTCTCAGTGCGCTGCAGTGTCGCGGAACTGCATAGTCACTGCCCCCTGTG
This sequence comes from Boletus sensibilis, assembly GCA_038092655.1. Lineage (NCBI taxonomy): Eukaryota > Fungi > Basidiomycota > Agaricomycetes > Boletales > Boletaceae > Boletus > Boletus sensibilis. The sequence continues at coordinate 9,484 of JBBPQU010000748.1, forward strand.
AACATGACTACCTGGTTTCGAACGTTCCTTTGCTCCATCTGCTCTGATTCGTTTCCATCGGCGCCACCTGAAATTCGCACGGGTGAGGCTGATAAACGGTCGAGATGGCGGGGATCGAGGGACAGCAGAGACCCACCCACTCACGATCTTCAGCGATGGCCGGCGCTTTGAGTAAATTCCCCATCGATCTCAAGAAATACAAAAAGTAGCGCCCTCCTCTACTTTTCGGGACTCTGAGCGTCTCTTGACCACGATCTATTTGTAGATTGACCCTCGACCCCTCACAGCCCCAGCTTACCGCAGAGCAGAAGTCCACCCTCCAGGACAACATCCAGCTCCTTCGCGATGTCATCGTCCTCTTTACCGCCACTGGTGCTGCGCGTGGTGTGAGCGGACACACAGGTTGACCATCTCTCTTGTCCAAATGGCTGCTTACTCACCTCATATGTACAGGTGGTGCCTATGACACTGTCCCAGAAGTTTGCATAGCACTCAGCTTGTTCGAGCACTCCGACAAATACCTCCCAATCCTCTTCGACGAGGCTGGTACGCGTGTCCGTACCGTGTCTACCCCTAAGCCGTCTGATGCCTTGACCAACAGGTCACCGTGTCGCGACCCAGTACCTCCTCTCTGCTCTGGAGGGCCATATCACTCCAGAACAACTTCTGCACTACCGCGAAGCAAACTCCAAGCTCCCCGGGCACCCCGAACTTGGCCTCACACCTGGTGTCAAGTTCTCTTCTGGTCGTCTCGGGCACATGTGGCCACATGTAAACGGTGTCGCCCTCGCCCACCGGGACAAAGTCGTCTTTTGTCTTGGTTCTGATGGTTCTCAGCAAGAGGGTAACGATGCAGAGGCTGCTCGTCTTGCTGTCGCCCAGGGCTTGAACGTCAAGCTCTTGATCGATGACAATGACGTCACTATTGCTGGCCACCCCTCCGACTATCTCAAGGGATACGACTTGCAACAGACGCTCGAGGGACACGGTCTCAAGGTCTACACTGTCCAGGGTGAGGACATCGATGCCCTTTGGGGTGCAATCGCATCCATCGTCACTTACAATGGGCCCGCTGCCGGTATGTATGGATGTCAAGTACCTGTAATCAATCAGCTTAGAATTCCCACAGTAATAGCTAAGCGCGCCATGGCTCCCGGTGTCGCAGACATCGAAGGAACTACGCATGGACACGACGTTATTCCCGTCAAGGCTGCAACTAAATATCTCGTTTCACGTGGATACCCCGAATCCGTCGTTACAGGTATCTTGGGCAACATCAAACCCTCTTCTATCATTTACTCCTACATTGGGTCCACTAAGGAGACAGCTGCTAACCGGGCCATATTCGGTGATGCAGTCAATTTGGTACTTGACAAGCTTTCGAGAGAGGAGGCCGCTAAGAAGGTCATCGTCATTGACAGTGAGTGATATCTGTGGCGTGATGAAGCTACCAGTTTATCTCCCGACCAGGCGACTTGGAGGGTTCGACCGGTCTCAAGGTGATCCACCAAAAACATCCCGAAGTGTTCGTTCCATCCGGTATTATGGAGCGCGGTAACTTTGCTGCAGTCGCTGGCTTTGGTTTCGACGCCGACAAGTTCGGTGTTTTCTCCACCTTCTCTGCCTTCCTTGAGATGGTTATTTCTGAGATCACTATGGCTCGGTTGAACAACTGCAATGTGCTATCTCATTTCTCGCATTCAGGAGGTGAGTATATGCGGTCATCTGAGGAGGGTTGGTCATCATCTGAATTCCCTTCCACGTCTAGTTGATGAAATGGCGGACAACACCTGTCACTTTGGTGTCAACTCATTCTTTGCTGACAATGGTCTCTCGGATGTCCAATCTTGGTTATACTTCCCAGCAGACCCATTGCAAATGATTGCCATCGTGCAACAAGTATTCTTCGAACGGGGTCTACGCTTTATCTTCTCCACCCGTTCAAAGGTTCCCTACATACTCAAGGAGGACGGGAAGACCAAGTTCTTTGACGGTGACTATAAGTTTGTGCCCGGAAAAGACGAGACGATCGTGGAGGGCACTGAGGGGTACGTCGTGTCATTCGGGGAGATGCTGTACCGCTCTTGGGATGCTGTGTTGCGATGCCGCCAGCAAGGCTTGAACGTTGGCCTGATCAACAAGCCCACGCTCAATATTGTTGACGAACAGGTGAGCAAATCTGTTAGCATGGAATGTCATTTTTTGAGCAGTTTTTCCGGTAGACCATCAGAAAGATTGGCTCGAGCCGCTTCGTCCTCGTCGTCGAGTCGTTGAACCAGAAGACTGGTGTACGTATTGTTACTCCGCCGTCTCGATGACTCATCTTCACCACTTTTCCATAGCTCGGCTCCAAGTTTGGTACATGGCTGCTTGAGCGCCAACTCACTCCCCGGTACGGCTACATGGGTACCGTCAAGGAAGGCTGTGGTGGCCTCAGCGAGCAGATCCCTCACCAGGGTCTCGATCCTGAATGTAAGACTGATCACTTACTTCTCTTGCTTATTCCCTCGAGTTGATTTACGTTTCCCCGCAGCAATCATCATCAAGATCAAACAATTGTCGCAGTAAGCCTGTTCGCCTTGATGGTGTTGCAGGACGAGGAGTACGACAGGGACGTGATATGGATAGACGAAATAGAAGCAACTTACCTGCAAGCATTCGAAGAAAGTAGTGTATATATAACGGCCCTCTGGGCACCCCTGGACCCACAAGTTTTCATTTTCATTGGGCATTATATAAATAGCGTTCGGGAGGAGTCAGCGAAAAAAAGCAAGGAAGATACATTAGAGTCATTAAGGAGAATGTAGCGACAACAACGATGTGTGCAAGATATATGCTGAAAGTACGTAAGGTTTATCATACCTGATGTTACGATTCACTGTACTCTTTTTCCTTTTTCTCACGATTAGCTTTACGCTGTATTCCTACGAAGTTGCTCGTTCGACTCACGCCTCGTACGTCTTTTCGCTTTGTCGTCACGTGACTTCTTCTATCCGGCAGACACCGTTTCACACGTGACTCCACAGTCATCACACAATGATGACACCATCCTCTTTCTTTGTAATACTAATGACACGTCACTTTCTCATTGGCTCCTGTTTATCGTATGATGCATCATCACCATTCCCCTTCCACTTTTAGTACTTGCTTCACATGGTCCATGCTCTGGACTTCTACATATAAATATGCGACTTCTCCATAGTTGATCCCTTAGCTTAGACCTCCCTTACCTGTTGAACGGTACTGTAGTATACCTTAACTAGTAGATAGTTCACACGTTGCTAGACACTACATAGTAGAACTCAGCTCTCTGAGTTTGATTATCACTCTTGAGTCACAACGAGCATCATCTCTGTTAGCAATCAACCTTCGCAGGTAAGTACCAAGTGATCTGCGTAAATGCCTGTTCTCTACAGGTTATGAGCCCTGAGTGGCGTGTTGCGCGAGCTCGCTCGCCACCACCACTTGGATACCTGCGCCCGCTGTCTCGTGCGTTTTACGCCGACTCAGAGCGACAAGTTGTGTTTCAGTGCGTGTAGAGAACAGGCATTTATGCAGATCACTTGGTACTTACCTGCGAAGGTTGATTGCTAACAGAGATGATGCTCGTTGTGAATCAAGAGTGATAATCAAACTCAGAGAGCTGAGTTCTACTATGTAGTGTCTAGCGACGTGTGAACTATCTACTAGTTAAGGTATACTACAGTACCGTTCAACAGTGCGAACCCTTCGCCGAAACATATGCGACTCCATGAGATCTAAGGGGAGACTCTGTCACCCGGATCCTTGGGCTCTAGGCGTCAAGTGCGACTTCTTTCGCCACCTTTTCTTGTTTTTCAACTCGATTGGTACTGACATCCTATCCCAGCTTCCAACAGATAACCATGTCCTCTTCCAAAGACAATCTCTCTTCCGTCATCCCCATCCTCACCAGCCCCAACTATCAATCCTGGGCCCCCAAAATGAAGGCTTTCCTTCGCTCCCAGGGTCTCTGGTATGTCATGGCCACCACTCATCCCGTCCTGGACGATGACAAAACCAACATCGCCACCATCGAAGCATGGGACCGCGAGGACGACCGAGCTATGGGTCACCTCATCCTCAAGCTCGACTCTCACCTCCAGAACAAGTACCAGTCCGCAGCCATAGCTGCGCAGATCTGGACCAGGCTTGAGACTCAGTTCTCCAAGCCTTCCATTGCCTCCGTCTATATGGAGTTTAAAGCGATGATGGATACCACTATCTCCGAAAACAATCATCCTGCTAACGCATTCCTCAAACTCTCCGCCCACTTCGCTTGCCTCAAGGAATACCATTACAAGGTGTCGGCACCCATCCAGGCGATGATAATTCTCGCCAAACTCCCACGTTACATGGATGTGATCACCCAGGTCCTTAATTTAGGACCAGTCGACGACCTCAACGACCCTTCCAAAGAGGTGAAACCTCCCACCTTCACCCAGATCGAACGGATGGCCACCATGTCGTGGCACCAGCACGTTGCGCGACGCAAGCCCCAGGGCAAGCACGCCAACAAGATCAGCGCTGTTAAGCACAAGGGCCAAGACCCTCAATTCTTGCAGCAGCAGCAGCAGCAAGGTGGGGCGGACGGGAAGAAGAAGAAGAAGCATCGGGGCCCTCGCTCCGAAGCTGGTAAGAAGAAGCAGGAGGATCGCCGCAAGGCGAACGCTAATTCTACCGAGGCGCCCACCGCCTCCTTCGCGTTCTCAGCGCCGGTCATCGAACCGGCATCAACAGTTTTCACCACGCCTCTCGTCGACCCTCGTCGACTTGCACACACCCCCGGTGCGGCCCACTACGGCCCACCCGCTTTCCAACAGACCCTTAACATGGTCTCTCTTGCTCACTGTCTCGAGGTCCCAGCGACTATTGAGACAGTCCACCGCTTGGACCCGGTTGCTAACTGCGGTCCCACCTTTGGTGCCTCCAAGGCATCGGCCTCCCACTCCCTCTTCGGCCACCAGCACTCCACCTCCCTCTCCCGCCGTCTCGGCATAGAGAACTTCGGCCCCTCTGGGTTTTCCCAAATCCACCAGGACGCCTATATCGAGGACGTTTCCGACAAGCTGTTGGACCACCTCGAAGACGACATCGAGGCGGGTACGGCCTATCAGGTCGACGACAAAGACTGCGTCTCCCTTGGCTCGGAGCAAGGGGGGGATTACTATATGGACTACAAGCAGTACTTCAACTTGGACGCGACAGTCTCTGACCACCAGTACATGTCCTCGTCCTCCTCACACCTCACAGACACTGATGAGCGACTCTATTCGCCACAGTTTGTAGAGTATATATTCTCGTCTGTTGTAGGTAGTGATGACATGGACAATATACTACCGCTGCCCGAATATGCAGAGTGCAATTCATGTGATAAGCACAACGCCACCAGTAAGGGTAAAGCGCGGATAACAGATCTTGAAGACCAGATGTGGCTTCTTGATTCAGGAGCTTCCTCCCATTTCACCAACAATATCGATGATTTCGTCGAGTACCAAGTCTTTATGGAGCAACGGTACACCCAGACAGCCAGCGGTCATGCTCCTATCAAAGGGCATGGCACCGTCTTGATTCAATTCAAAGGCAATGTTGTGTGATTATCGCCGACTATCTACATGCCTGACTGTTCCTTGAAGCTCATATCACTCAGAACACTACTTAAGGACGACTGTCTCTACTCTATCAGCTCACAGAAGCAGATACATATACACAATAAGTGTAACAATCAGCGTTTGATTTCTTTTCATTCGCATGGCGAAAGTACTATGTACTG
>JBBPQU010000749.1:0-15262 GCA_038092655.1 Boletus sensibilis
ACTGGACAAGGAATAGAGCACAGCCTCACGTGTCGCCTTCAGACTTCTTGACCGGTTGTTGACATAGCTTGCGAAGAGGCTACGATATGTTTGACACTGCTTATGCGCTTAGACCTCATTAAGGGAGCACCGCCATGCGCAGGGGTCGATTGGTCGACCAATCTCAACCAATCTGGACCTATCGACCTATAATTCAAACTCCGCTCCGCCGGCAAGACCAAAGCGACCTTTCGGCGTCAGGTGACGCGAGTGGTGGCCGTGCAGGGGGTGGCTGTGCCTCGAGGAGGGAAATTTCGCTAAGGTCGAAAAAAGGGGCGGGGGGTTATGAGTGAACGACAGGAACGGCCTCGAGAGACGTCGTGTGGATACGAAAAGGGGCAGGGGAATAGGAGTGAACGACAGGAATGGCCTCGGGCCTGGGGGCGTCCTGTGGACATGAAAAGGAGGGGTGGGATTACTAGTACAAGTGAATGACAGCCTGAGGAATGGCCTCTGCTTTCACGAGACCTGCGCTAATGTTGTGTGTCTTGACTCTCGAGGGAGGCTGAGTGAGGAACCGATGCAAAAAAAGATGTATATTGTGAACAAATCATAACTAACGAGCCAGTAGCTAAGCTGTAACTAGAACGTTTGTTCAACATGACATGACACCATCAAATGATGCAAGGAAAGCATGACGGGGACAAAGCAGACGTGAACGTGAATGATGAGACAAGATGGACGAGATGAGGAAGACATGACAACATTATCAAAGGAAATGGGGAGAGAATCGCATCCCTAGGCTTCGTGCTCGAGGTAGTTGATGCGCAGACAGTCAGTGCCCTCGTGCTGGACGATGCGGTCGCTTGAAACGGAATTGTCAACCTTGAAACCAGGGTAGAGCTTGAAGAGAGCGACTGTGGGATGGCCATCTGTGTCCGTAAGAACGATGAGACGTGCCGCAAGTGTCAACATAAGTGCCTGGACCTCAACGAGCAACATGCTGAGCCCAGCAGTTGAGCCTGAAACTGTGATCTCATAGACTTCCTGTACCATCTTGAGGAAAGCCAGTGGATGGAATGTAGCCCCATCCGAGAAGATGCCATGCAGCTGGGGCCAGTGGGATAGCTCCAGCGTCTCCGGCGTTGGCTTTGACCTGACACTGTCTGCACAGATTCCATGTTTGTGGTTCGTGGCTGACTTCTCTGGACCAGGATACATGATGGTCTTGCAGCGGGAGCATGTGGGCACCTTGCGGGGCTGATGGGTAGATAGAATATGAAATCAATGTTGAACAGATGTCAACAGCAGCATACTTACCTTTTTGCCAGTTGCGGTATTTCCCTTGACGAGGTTGATGATGAAGCAGTGGTGTCACCAGAATGCTTCAGTGTTTTGCTTTGCTGTGAGCACATTGTAACATCGATACCAGTGTGAGCGAGTGTCGTGACAGTGAATGAACAGTACATACACTTGAAGTCATTCTTCAGGACTCTCTCGATCAATCTCCCCTCCATCTCGTCCAGCTTGCAAAGCAGGGCAAGGGGATTCTTCCTAACGGCCGCTGTACCAAGCTTCTGGGCCAGTCGACGATTGTATTCATCTGTTGCCTCAACCCACTTCCTTGACGTCATCTCATAAGAAATCCAATGGAATTCCTCACGCATCTCCATGAAAAGAAAGAATTCGTTGTTGCCTTTGATTGTGAGCGACTCCGGATTGATGCCAGTAGCAACCAGGAAGAGGTGTTGGGATCTTGTCTTCTGGCCGGCACAACCCTGGTTGCCAGGAGTATCCAGGATGGGCAAGGCGTTCATGTCCATGGACGAGATCGTAGGTAATGTATTGACAGGTGAGGATGAAACAAGAGATTTGCACGGGTTATCGACGAGGAGAGTGAGGCTTGATACCGCATCTGGTTGAGTGAAACGCTCTCTCCTGTTTCCTCGTCATATCCACCAATTCCCCTACGTTTACCGTAGGAAGGGGGTAGTCTTTACTATCCAATGTCTGGCACCAACATGTGCTTAAACTGTAGAGCTAGGTGTGAGACCTGGTACAAGTCCAGTAAGACTTTAAACTGCCAACTAGGTGCAATGCCTACTCGAGACCAATAAGTCTTTAAACTGTTGATTAGGTGAGAAGCCTCTTCGAGACCTTAGTACGTCTGTTAAACTACTACAATTCCGCCTCGAGTCCCCCTTCTAGTATGCCAGTTATGCTGCTATTAGATACTCGATCCTCAGTCCCTCTATTCGATATACTACTACGCTGTCACTAGATACTGTTCACCTTGTAGTATTTGCGTTTGCACTCTGCTACTCGTATCCCTTTCCTGTCTCACAGTCCATTGGTGGATCCTTATTGCGTTGCAGCTGCTGTGCGCTGGCGTAGTAACCCGTTGTCTCTCTTGATCCGCCTATCGGATCTATCCGTTGTGTTATCTATAGAACTGGTGATCGGATCTCGGTATTTACATTTGGATCTTGATTGCGGCCACTTTGCCCGGATCTCGGTATCCTTGTAGATCTTGATCTTTCATCAAGCTTCTTCTTTGATTTCGGACCTTGTATCATATGATCGGATCTTGATCTTAGATCTCGATGCCCATCTCGATCATCTAGTTTATATTAGTTTCCATTGCACTTGCGTTCACCGCATGTTGGACAATTCTTCACTTCATTCACAATGTTCCCCTTTACCCATCGTGTATAGCCTTTACCGGCCCTCTACCTCACTTGCTTACATCGTTTCCTTCCATCGTATTCTATGACATTCCACACCGGCCCTAAACCGGTTCATAGTTAGTATATATAGTCATAGTCGTATCACTTGTACGTCTTTACGCTTGAAATTCCCTTTTACTTGCTGCAATCCTTTGAGGGTTGTATTCGTGAGTCTTCGTTAGGGCTTTGTTATTAGTGACCGATATTTGGTCATTACATTGAGAGCTTGATTGCACCATTGGCGTGGGACCTGCGGCCTCGACTTTCCTTGACTTCGGAGGGCGGCCATGGGAGCAGGGAGCGGAGTACTTGAAGTAATGATCGAGAGTGCCAACACAATGTTCAGGCTCGATTATGCTCTGCTAGCATGATGGACTCAAAATGATTACATTGGCAAGTGAACAAGACACTTACACTGAACTGCGAGATTGCCGCATCCACACCTGAATCATGTGGCGTCTCTTCTGCCTTTCGTTTGGTAACGGCTGGAACTACATCCATGGGGCATGAGGAATGTGGGTGTGAGTTGTTGGACGTTGGCTGTGACCGAGCAGAGACCTGGGGAAGCTCGAGTAGCTTGGGGTCAATGTTCAGTTCATGGAAAATAAACTCGCAACTGGAAAGAATGGCACGTTCGGCAACAGTATTATTGCCATCAGTATCGCCTTGAGAATCAACTTGGGAAAAGGGGATATCGACCTGGAAGTCATTGACTTCTTCCTTTACCAGGCCACCAAACATGCAGGCATGTTCCGAAGTTACTAAACTGAAGGTCTCACCAGAGTCAGCAAATTGAAGTTTGGGAAGAGTGAGGAGGGTGGACCATGCATCATCTGCACGGAGCTGATTGTAGAGTTTTGCGATGGCGTTCAACAAATTGGTGTGATGAGAACCGGCTGTTAAAACCATGAACGGAGTCTTCTCGGAGCAGTGAGATGCGATTCAAATATTCCTGCGATGAACAAAGTCATGACTGAGAGCCGCGAGCATCATGATCCCACTTGGCTGCGCTCTTTGGAAGGTGTTCCATACCTTATGGCATCCTTCGATGCGGCTTCCGTCGGAGAGCACATCCTGTCGGCGGTGCTGTAGGCAGCCTTTGTGGATGTGTTTGAGCTGCTCCTGATGAACCTAATAAAAATTTTAACACTGCCAGCACCACTAGTACAGTTAGCCCACCTTCTTAGATGCAACAGACCAGATGGTTCCCTTTGACGACCACTTATCATAGGCATACACTAGTCGTTGCTCCTGTTCTTCTTGGCCCCAGTATTCGGCCCCTTGCTCTCCCTCACTGGCATGCCTTTTTAGTGTCGCGTTTGTAATGTCCGACATGACCGCGGCACGATGAGGATTCTTGCTTCCGTTTAAGATAGTTGCCATGTACCTAGTTATCAACGTCAAATAGGATCTTCCAGTGAGAGAAAGAGGACAACATACCGTGCAATGAAATGCCAAATGTCTTGAATTGAGTTGCTGTCAGGAAAAACTGCAGTTATTGCACTCCTTACCAAGCAACAATTGTCGCTGATGAACATATCCGGCAGTGGTTGTCCGAGGAGCTGAGTGCGATGCTGTATTCCTGTAAGAATCTCCTTGATCTCGGTGTTAGCTTTTGACTGACAGAAGCGCTGTCAAGTGCAGCAGATAATCAGCTACTAATCAACTTATCGCTTGTGTGATCACAGGTGCACTTACCCAAGCGATTATTTCATTCTTCTCATTCAGAACGCTCAAGATTCCTCCCTTCAGGTATTTCGATCGTTGGCCGTCCTTGTCCGTAACAGTCGCCTTGTTGGATATCTTGAAGGTGCTGTCGAGCGAGCTGCAAATTGCTACGACCATGGTGAGTCACTCATCGTGTTACATATGGTTGAATTGGTCTCACCTGTCAATGACTGCATGTAAGACTGGGACTCGTGCTCCCATGCACGCGCAATGAATTCGAGGTAAACTTCCATGATCGTATCCGCTGATATGCACTGAGCATCATAGTTGAGTGGATCGTTGAAAGTTGAGAACATTTGAAGGCCTTTGGGGCCAACGCCAAAAAAGGATGATACCGTTCTGGGCCCTGTGAACATTTCGTCAAGTCTACTCAAGTACTCAAATGTGCGCCGGTGGTATTCCAGCAGATGGAGTTCTGGAGGAGGATCAGGTCAGTACGATGCTACTGGAAAACTGGACTTACGTCTGATCTGCTCTGCCAGTCCACCTGATGTAGAGGAAGGTCGAACTTCGATAATCAGGTCGAAGAGGTCCCGCGTCAACCTGCAGCGGTGGAGAAAAATGGGGATGCCACCTGGATAACATGAGCACAGAGCACATGGTATGTGTACGTCAGTGCGGCGAACATGTACATTCACGTCACAACTCACGCGGAATTTTCCAGTGTTCCCATGACTTCCAATAGGCACTGCTCGTGGTTGCACAGCAATAACTCACCACTTCTGGCTCACTCGAAGGTGTGACCAAGTCGGTCGTTCTTTTCTCTACCTGCTTGGCCAACACCTGCGACGAATCCCTTGTAGCTGCCTCACATCTCTTTGACCTACACGCATTGCAGCGCAGCTGCAAGCCCAACGCGACTTCATCTTGAACGACACCGTGCAGTTCACGAGCTCCGGTACCAGTCCATCCCTCCCAAGTGACTTCAGCGGATTGGCACTGGGGACAACAGGCAAGCTCTGGATAATAGAATGGATGGATGATATTGACCGGTTTCAGGTACTGTACCTCGGGATCGACGTTGAACGCTCCTGATCGCTTGCAAAGATGCAGATAAGACGGTGGAAGGAATCATGGGCCAAGCAGGGGCACATCAATGCTCAGCTTGGCGGGTGCATTCCCCTTCTTCCGTGGCCGTGTCTTTTCCCAGACGAAACTGACATATTCAACAACCTGCAACTCCCACTCAAGCTGGCACCGTGGACGAGGGCTCTTCCTGGACTCAGGTAAGTTGCTCTACATATCCGCTCATCAATTCACCTGGTCAATACTCAGACATTAGTTCAGACATTCAGATATCCATGTCATGCTCACTCACCGAGTCGGTCCACTTCGTGTGGAATGTTTCATGGTCCTTGGGAGCGATGAGCGATGAGCTATGAAGGAGAGAAGCGACCACCTGTGGCTCAAATACCGACATTGGGATGTAACACAACGAAGCTAGGTAGAACAAAGCTCAGGGGCTGGCCTGCTCCTGACGCCTGAGTACTTTTAGCATTATATAGTATTCATCTGTACCCTCCTGCCATCCTCCTCCCGTTCTTCATCTCCATCTAGCATCTAGTCATCTCCACCTATCCAGTTCACTGCACTTTCAAACTGGCATGTCACAACATTGAATTGTTACCGTTTTGTACATTCATAGACTCATCTAAGCTTCTCATGTTGGTATGTCAATGTTGATACTGATTTGTGACTCGGACCCAAGTCAATTTCGCTTGGTAGGACCAACAATCCACTCCAATGACCGAGATCAAGATTGCCGCTGCTGACAACGGTACTGAACAGTTAGTACTGGTGCACCAACCTGGCGAGAGCAGCTCGGCAACAAATCAAAGCCTTGATGTGATTGACCTCACACTTAACGAGGATTCAGTAATGAGTCCATCAAATGCTGCTACACCCGGGCCTGCTGAAGGCATATGAGCGTGTTTGATCTCGCAAGCGTTGGCCAGACCGATTAGTGATGACATAGTAAAGGACTTGAAGTGAGTCTGAAATTATTTCCTCATTCCCTTGCGACTTCCTTACTGACAGCCTGAGCCCGCAGGGACAACGAGATGGTGCAAGTGCACCATGTAGATTGTGCGGTTACTTTGCGTGTGGGACTCCACACGATGCTCGAGCAAATGGGAAAAAACCATGGATTCCAGGCTAATGTAGTAAACAAGGTATACAGATGCTCGAGCGGTCTTGAAGAAACTGACGAGATATTACATGTCATGAGGGAAGTGGCACAAAAACGAGGAGATCGGGAGATCCGGCATAGGTCAAAGAGAAGGAAGACAGTGTAACGAATCGATGGCGCGAAGTGACTATGATTCCTATGATTTGGACTATGATTCCTACGATTTGTGTGCGCATTTGCTTATTAAGCTTAAATCTACATGTACTAGTAGTTCTGTAGTCTCCATACTACTGACTGATCCTTGTAATGCTTATGTCCCGGGTCCAGGCTTCAAGGTTTGGCTCACCCATTATCATAATTCACGAGTAGTAGTACCAAATCTATTATATATTACACATGTCTTACATCTACCCCTTGGGAGGGTTCACCGGGTTCCAGGAGGCTACCCCTTCCGAGCTTCTCCACGAGCCGGAAGGCTCGCGACCCCTGCGAATGACCAATCTGCCCTCATTAACATCCTGAAATGGAGTCGCACTGCTATTGCTAGTCTGGTGACCAGACCGTCCTATGAGGCAAGGAAATTTACCAGACTATGCTATTGCGCGAGTCGAGATTCGGACAAGATCTTTCTCATCTCCACGGGGTCGGCGCTCACAGGCGCTGACAAATGAACTTCAAGAGACTTCAAGAGACTGTTCAAGTATGCGTACATCAGCAAAAAAGACAAAGACTAACAAGGTCATACAAGGCCTTACAAGGTCTTGCCAGGCCATGCAAGGCATACCGGCTTCGCAAGGCCTTGCAGGGAAATACTCTGAGCTTGTGGAGTCATACAAGGTGGGTTGCATTCAGGCCATCTCACTTAGTCTTGCAAGGCTATTCTAGTGTTGCCAGGTCATGCGAGAAAATGCTAGACCACGTCAGTCCAGCTTAACCTTGCCAGGTCATATGAGATGAAAACAGGTCAATGGGTCCATGCAAGGCCCAATAACATTAGCCACAGTACACAGTAATACATAGTACACTAAAAATGTAGTCACCATTGTACTGTAGCGTCCCAAAAGTCCAAGGCTTGGAGAACGAGAACAGGCACATTGGAGTGTGCATTTAAAGCGGCAGTCGAGTGATGTGATGTAGCAGTTGGAGAGCACGGAGACTCGGAATGAAAATGATGTTTGAGAGTATGAGCGATGTGATGCAGCAGTTGGAGAGCACTGGCATGGAGCATGGAAGCGATCTTCGAGAGTGTGGAGTACTATGAGTGATGCGATGCAGCAGTTGGAGAGCATGGAGCACGGAGCATGAAAGCAATGTTTGGGGGCACATGTCGGCAAGGACGGGGGTAGTTGAATGATGTGATGCAGTGTCTAGAAGGCATTACTCGAATGTGGGAATTCAGCAAGACAGTCAAGTGTAGTGTCAGAAGAGAAGACTTACTACTAGGATTTTAGAAGCCATTGGCACGCTTTCCGCGTGCTGGGTTCCATTTTGGTGGTGCAGTCTGAGGCCTCGTGGATGCTTTCTTTGCCTTTTTCTGAGGCAGTGGAGCTGCAGTATCATCATTGTCCTTTGTGGCAGCTGAAAAGGTGAATTTGATAGTATGCTTGGCATGGTTAGATCCCACACGAGCACCCTGCATATTAACCAGTGTCGTTTCGTCGTCAACATCATCGGGGAGCTGGGAGAGTGGTGAACCACCAGGGGAATCTTGAGTCCCAGTGTGCCCATCAGCTGTATCATCATCAACCTGAATAGCGTCGCCAATGTTGGAGTCCCACTGGGTGCTGTGGGTGTTGACATCATAATTGTTGTAGTCGCTCCCATCATCTTCCAAGTCGTTGATTAGAGTGGTGCTGGCAGAGGCATATAACTTGGACTTGTCTAGTAATTGACCGTGCATAGAGGACTTCTTGTGGCGGACTACTTCGTGTTCGGTTCGCTTCAGTTTTGCTGGAAGGGCACAGGGGACTTCCTTTTCTTTTGGTTCGTTCCTAGTAGATCGAGCCTTGGGGAGATTGATATCCTCTTTGTTGCACATAGAGGACTTCTTGTGGGCTACTATCTCGTGTTCAGTTCGCTTGGATTTTGCAAGAGAGGCATGGGCCACATGGAGGGCGGCTTTCTTTTCTTTCGGTTCGTTCCTAGACGGAGCCTCTGAGTTGGAGATATCAATAGACCTGGAAGCTTCTGCTGTCATCTCCACTATGGCTTTTGTGCTACCTGGAGTCTTTTTCTTTGTCACTGTTGAGGTTGCTGCTGCCCTTTGAGCACAGACTTGTGCCATATCATCTTCACTACTCGCTGCATCGTCTTTTGCTTCCTTACTCGTTGATGATTCGGATCCATTGGTGGGGTTGCATTGCCTGCGAAACCAGTTGAGTCAGGGCTGAACACATTAGTAAGACTTACTTGTTCCACCACTTGAGGGTTTCTTGCACCCATGGATCTGAATTATCCTCAAGCATCTCAACGATGCGCCAGTACAGATCTTGTAAATCCATATCGCCGATTGTTGGGGTCCAGTGTTGCGCATGACTAATTGTGATGTAAGTCTGCAAAAGATGGTTGGTATCGAAACACGAGAAGTATAAAGGAATGGGTGGACAGATGATGATGTGGACATAGGCAATAATATAGCGGTCCACTGAGTCGAGACCCCATGCACGGTTCTTGGATGGCTTGGCTGCTCGACAAGTAGTGGAATCATTTGTTACGGCCACAGGACCAAGAAACAAATGCTTGTAGAACTATGCTGTGGCGTGTGTAAGTGACTGTATAGAAATCAGAGTCGGACTTACCCTGACGACGACATGGTTTCGAAACAAGCCGATTGTCTTGTCTTTCAGGTCATAAACATCATCCTGGTAAAACCCAGCTGGCCACCAAGAGGATTTCATCAGGAAATCGCCAGCTTGTAAGGCTTGCATACCACTGAGTTGATAGCCATAGTGTCACCAGCAGCTCTGGAAATCATATTGTAAAGACTGGGACGCACACTTCGGGATCCTCATCAAACTCTTCTAGATCCCGCCGAGGACACAAAAACCTTGCTAACTGCGGATGGAAAATCCCGTGCATAGACTTATCTTCAACCTCCGGAATTGGTGGGTCCAATATATCTGACTTGTTGTACATGTTCTCTGGGATGTACTTCAAGCCCTTGTGCTTCACCAAAGCCAGGTCAGTGGATCGTCCATCACTCATGCCTTTTGTAATCTGTTGGTAGTTGTCGTCAGTATAATAGCATATAATGTGCATATATGTGCATATACATACTGCTTGCATAATTTTCGTGAGCTGTGGGGGTGTTATAGTGTCGAGCTCGGTCCACAAACTCGGGACAAATTTGAGGATTCCGTTGTAAAAATGGAGCCATTGCTGAACGACCTTTGAATCCCTAACAAAGTTGTCAGCAGTCAGGACTGCAGCAGAAATAAATCTCGCACAGCTCCAGCTTATCATCAACTTGTCCTCCCTTGTCATGTTGAATGCCAACGAGGAAAGCATTTGTAGGCATGGTGAATGGATCAAGGAGGGCAACTGCTTTTTTTCCAGCATTGCGGTAAATCTCCATGACATCTGAGTCACTGCTGTTGCCATCCACAGTCCTATAAGGATTGATTAGATAGCGTCAATTCTTGGAGCTGAGAAATTTATACCTTTTGGATTTTTTCTGATTACCTGCACTTGTGAGAACATTCAGTAATTCATTGGCCTGGGTCTTGTGATTTTGACTGTCAGATTTGGGATTGCTGGTGGACGGAATATCAGAGGGTTTGGATGGAGCAGACTCGGATGATTTGGACATGGTGGGAAGAGTAAAGAAGTTGGGAATGTACGCTCAAGGTTTTTTGGGTAGATTAGATAAGATAGTTGCTTATCAACAAAACCAAACAATGCACGCACCCATTGATGAGTGATGGGACATCTACTGCGCTGCCACACTACCATGATCAAGTGTCCTCATTGTCAAGCTGAGGTCCAAGCGCGTGGCCTCTCAATTCATCTCAGCAGATGGTGCAAAGTACACACCACCATTGTTGCCACAGCTCTTGAGAAACGCCGGGAGTGATTGCAAGACGAGATCACACAATCTGGGCAGGCTCAGCCAAGAGAGCATGGTGGACAGCTACAACGAGAGCCAGATGAGCCCACTCTTCAAGCCTTCCATGAATATAATGTAATATAATATTATTTCATAAATATATCCATATTCAATGTTATCTGCTGATATCCAGTCAGACAAAGGCCCAGGCATGATTCCTGAGTATCATTCATCTGGACGGCCAAAGCGACCAAGTCACTACCCAAGCAATATCACGATATAATCCCAGAATCTCTAATACCTGCTGAACCACCCACAATTGACCACAGTATCCCAGAAGATGAAACCATTGATGCCGCCAACAATGATCAAAGTCATGGTCATAGCGAGCCTTCCTCTCAGGCCGACAATCCAGCGCCAGAGCCTGAGTGGATCAAAACTGATCCCGATTCCTTTGATCTCTATCGCCAATACCAAACCTCCTTCCCTACCTATGATCCTGAAAATATGGCTTATTTCGGTCAATTTTGTGACGCTCCAACCTTCGATCAGGATGATGGCAATCCAAATGACCAACAGCCATGGTACAGAGGATTTTCCACGCTTCTCAGAACTGCAAATCATCAGTATTTCATGCCGTTTTTCAATGCAACCACTTATCGCCTGATGAGTTGGTTTTACAACTCATCATCAAGCAAATCCCTTGCTGATCTAGACCATCTTGTCAATGATGTCATCTGGGCAGAAGATTTCAACTGAGAGGATTTACAAGACTTTAGTGCCACTCGTGAAGCAAAACGTATGGACAACACGCAAGCCCCCTCGGAGTCAATACACTTCCCCTCCGCTGATGGCTGGCACGAGACCTCACTCGAAATACCCCTCCCTTGTGAGAAAGTTAGATTTCCATCTGAGAGTGATGCTCCAAAGTTCAGGGTTGATGGTCTTTACTACCGGAAATTTACAGAAGTCGTGAAATCTGCCTATAGCGAAGTGTCTGCCAAGTCGTTTCATACTCAACCATTCAAGCTATTCTGGCAACCAGACAAGAACCGACCACCCGAGCGTATTATTTCCGAGCTATACACAGCTGATGCAATGCTTGACGAGCAAGCAAAGATCAACACTGCCACTCGCGTACCTGGATGTACCTTGGAGAGCGTAATCGCCGCCATTATGTTATGGTCCGATTCCACTCATCTTGCAAACTTTGGCAATGCTGCCCTATGGCCGGTGTACATGTTTATTGGAAACCTGTCGAAATATACTCGTGCAAAACCAACATCTTTTTCTGCTCACCACTTGGCATATATCCCCAAAGTATGTCTCGTATAAAGCTACATGACGCTGTGACTAATGAATCATTAAAGTTATCGGATGCCATACAGGACTTCTATCTACGGACATTTCATTGTAGTGCCACCGCTGCTACTCTCACGCATCTCAGGCGTGAGGTCATGCAAGCAGTATGGCGCTTTTTACTCGACACAGATTTTATAGATGCATATGAAAATGGAATTGTGATCATGTTTCCTGATGGTGTACTCCGACGTGTCTTTCTTCGAATCTTCACATATGCTGCTGATTATCCGGAGAAGTACAGTTCTAATTTTTCTAATTTTATTTGTGCTTATTTTATCTCTCGACAGGATTCTACTCGCGTGTATGAAATTTCTCGGGCGATGTCCTTGTCCTCGTTGCTTTGTTGAGAAAGATAACATCGATCACTTAGGTAATAAACATGATCAGTGGCTGCGCGCTCACAACTATAGAGTCGACGACCATCAAAGACAAAGTTGGATTGAACGGGTCCGCGAGATGATTTTTGTCCATGGCCGAAGTGTTGTTAGCCAGGCTGTGGAGGGCCTAATTGGGGCAAGATCACTTGTTCCTACTCGTGTAAGAACAATACTGTTGGCTTTCTTTAAAACTAACAAAATATTTTAGAATGCATTTTCGGAGGCACTTTCACGTTTTGGATTTGACTTCCACACCATGCTCGTGCCTGACTTCATGCACGAGTTTGAACTTGGTGTATGGAAGGCAGTTCTCATGCACTTGCTCCGAATCCTCTATGCTTATGGTAATGAGACTATTCAAGCACTTAACGAACGGTACGTAGCTACTTTTTTGGTTTGGCATGGCGAAAGCAAATGACCACCGCAGGTATCGTGAAGTACCCACTTTCGGACGTGACACAATCCGCAAATTCAGCAACAATGTGTCAGCATTGACAAAGCTCGCCGCGCGTGATTTTGAAGATCTGCTTCAGGTGTATTCCATTTTTCTAGCTATTGTGTCAATCAGTTGAACTCGTCTACTAGTGTTCTATCCCAGCATTTGAGTGTCTCCTTCCGGAGCCATTCAACAGCATAATCCTTGATCTACTCTTTGAATTAGCAACATGGCATTCATTTGGCAAGTTGCGCCTGCATACGGAGACCACCCTCAACGACTTCGATAATTGTACAACACGGCTTGGGAAAGCCCTCCGCAGATTTCGTCGGGATGTATGTACCAAATTTCGCACATTCGATCTACCACGAGAGTCGGCAGCTCGCTCTCGTCGTCGGAGTACCAGAAAGGGCAAACAAGAGCAAAACAACGACGGAAGTGAAGGCAATGCTCCAAAGCAAAGGACCTTCAATATGTCAACCTACAAGCTTCACGCACTCGGTGATTATGTCAGAAGTATCTGGCTTTTTGGGACGACAGATAATTACTCAACGCAGGTGGTGGGTACAGTTGCTCATGTCCATAATCACTCAAATCAAATTCGTCTATGATTAATAAATCTGCAATATTAGGGAGAACTTGAACACCGCCGTGTCAAACGGTTCTATGCACGCACGAACAAGATCAAGTTCGTAAAAGGTATTACGAAGCAACAGCAGAGAGAACGGTTGCTTCGTAGATTACAAGACATCGAGGCGCATCCGGCCAGTACCCCCTTGATGCCCCACAGCTCGAAAGACTCATCAGACTCTGATGACGCACCATTTTTACACTTTGTTGATCAAGATCCACTGCCACGTTGCTCGCCCGATGACCATTACCAAGTATCGACATCACAAAGGTATTATTGGGATGTCTCGGCGTGGTGTGGGAGGAATCGGAACGATCCTGCAACTGAGGTTTGCATGAAGATGCTAGTATTTGACTATAATCTCACTACGTTGACAGAATTTCATACCAAAACTGAAAAACCATCTTTTGTCACGCTTGCTAGGTGGCGAGTACGATGGGGATGAAATGTCGTTTACGGCGGCTCAGCGGAACAAGATTAGCTTCGTGCAGAATCGAATATATCGCCACAAGGTACTCCGTATCAACTATACAACGTACGACTTGCGCCGCGCTCAAGATGCTCTGAATCCACGCACGCATGCTGACATCATGGTTCTCGCCCATGAAGATGACAGTGAACATCCCCATCCATATTGGTATGCACGTATTATTGGCATATTTCACTTGAACGTTCGCTATGAGGGACGAGTTAGGCGAATGGATGTACTTTGGGTACGATGGTTGGCACGCAGCATGGACACCACATCTATCTGGGGCGCGAAACGTCTTCCTCGCGTCGGGTTCTATGAGAGCAGCGATCCATCTGCTTTCGGCTTTCTTGATCCCGAGTTGATCATTCGAGGAGTGCATCTCGTCCCGGCATTCACCTATGGAAAAACTTCTGAACTCCTGCCACAGCATTCAATTGCTCGTCGGCCATCGGACAAAGACAAGGACTGGGAATGGTTTTATGTCAATATGTAAGTCGCGAAAACATCACTCTGAATTATGGCTTATCAAATTATATATAGCTTCGTTGATAGAGATATGTTTATGCGATATCGTGGCGGCGCTGTCGGGCACAAGACAACGCATGAGGAAACTAAAAGTCTCCTTGATGACCGCGACAAGCTGGATAAGGTTCCATTTGAGTTGGAAAGTGAAGGCGACTGGGAACACGGAGACAACACGGAAAGCAGCGATGTGGAGATGGGCAGTGGGAGGGGAAGTGGAGACAACAGTG
Source organism: Boletus sensibilis (assembly GCA_038092655.1). Taxonomy (NCBI): domain Eukaryota; kingdom Fungi; phylum Basidiomycota; class Agaricomycetes; order Boletales; family Boletaceae; genus Boletus; species Boletus sensibilis. The sequence goes on from JBBPQU010000749.1 coordinate 14,637, forward strand.
AGATGGAGGAGGATGTCAGCAGTGATGAGGATGTTGGAAGCGAGGGTGAAGATGGTGACCACGAGATCGATGAAAACGATAGCAATGATGTCTCGGACATGGCACTTCCGGAGACTGAATCCACTTCACTAGTGGATGAAGAGCTACTGGACGAGATGGACGAATTTGACTACTCTGGATTAGATCAGGTTGAGGACGACGGGGAGGAGCAGAACGATGATTACCCGCAAGAGGATGCGTTTGGTGCAGAGGATGGCGAAAACTTCGAGGGGGAGTGGGGGGAGTTTGCCCATGCTTATCTGTAGACCTAACATAGTAACATCACATTGGAAGACACTTGGTCCGAGCGACGGCAAGTCGTGCACCCTGGCATCGCCTTGCAAGACCGTGCACGGCGATGGTATGGCTTGGCAGCGCTGACAAGGTCGTGGGGACCATGTTTGGCCTTGTTAGTCTTTGCCTTTTTTGCTGATGTACTTGGCAGATATATGAAAACGGGTTCATCGTTCCCCGTCCCGATCGACTGCTAGATCTGCCAATGCATCGCTAATTCACAAGGAGCGGTTATCGATCAAGCCTGTCATTGTTTAGATCTTCTCCGCTAGAGACTACTCGAGAGATGCTTG
>JBBPQU010000750.1:0-15242 GCA_038092655.1 Boletus sensibilis
CACGATAACTGTGTCTTGAGAGGGATTCTCCGAGAACGACTTATGACTGCCATTCTGGATCGACAGCCTGCGAGTGTTGTTTTGCATAAACAAACCTGCAGGGAGAAGTGCCCGACTGTTTTCGGCGTTCTCATGTCTGTTCTGTGCTCTGTCACCCTGGAGTCTCTCATTGGCGTTGCTCAAGAATGCGGCTAGAGTGCCGTCGGCCTCTGTAACTTCCTTGGGCCAATCTGATTTGCCGGTAGAGATTATGACCTATGATAGGCATTGTCTCGTGAAGGCGCCGAAGCAAAGAGGAAGGTGCTTGCCTGACGTCTATACGGTTTCACTGAACCTAACATGTCCGAGTCCATGTCAATAGATATCCTCCTGGAGTAATCGTCGTGATCTGTGACACAGTTTTAGAATCGAGAAACGGAAATTGAGGACATTGACCTTGATCGCAGGGGTCGGGACAAGACCGACAGACCGCATCGGAGACTGGGACATCCACAGCCCGAAGGTCGTCGTAGACCTTTTGAGCGTCTGGAGGAAGAGAGCCTGCAAAAAATGATTTGAACTTTGCAAGCACAGTCATGGGTATGATTGTACGGGGGGGGGAATTGGCTGAAAATCTGATTTATCTTAAGCTGTGTATGTTTATCAGATAAGGCCCGACTGTCGGAATATGACACAATCATAAATGTGACCATACGGAGGAATTCTCCGAACGAGTCGGAACGCAGTCGACTGGTAACTTACTTTGTTTACAAGGGAGAATTGTGGCTGTGAGTGGACAAAAAACGCGACCGTGGAAAAATCATACTATACACAGATGCTAGTAGTGGTTTGAAGGCAATAGGCTTTTCCTGCCGACGAAGTCCGGCCGTATATCTAGTATTGTAGGATACACGAGATTTACACCACCGTGGTCACCCTACTCTACGACGCCCTATGGAAAAGCGCAGACGCTGAAACGGGGAGTCTTGGATCATGTATTAGCAACGCACTAGAGCAACCGAAACGAAAACTTGCCTCAACTTAGCCACCGCTTCACCTTCGGCTGTCCTTGTCAATTTGGGATTTTACCCTCTTGCTGTTCTCCTTCAAGGCTAACCAAGACGGCCGTCCGTCCTTTTGTGTACCCATCAGAGCTCGATAAACCCGGTCTACTCTCCTCGATCTACTCTCAGTCCAGCCTGGGCCCATGCTTTCCGAACTGTGTGTAGACGAAGAGCCGTCATCTCTGCCGAGGAAGAACTTGGGGGATTCCCTGTGATACGTCCTCATCTTAAACAGTTCAGCGAAAGAATGCTTCTTTTGGTCTTCTGCAATGTGCATGGGTTGGGTAAACGCCTGGTCAATGACAGCAGAGAGATTCTCGGGTGTGATGAAGGTGTTGGACTGGTGATAAAGTGAGACGAGCGCTTCCATCCTCTTGTCATGGGGCGACTGAAATTTTGCCTTGGATGAAACGCTGCGTCTGCATGCAAATGCCAGCGAGAGACATGGCGAGGATTTGCAGAGTGTTGGTAACATGGTGGTGCACTCAATATTAAATGTTTGAGCGTGCCAGAATTCATACATACGTGATTTGTATTACATAAGCTGTATGGTATCCCACATAGCGACCTGCAATCGAGCCAACATTGTAGACGAAACATCACCAGCACGCAAAGCTACTTTATAGATTTATGCAGCTGCCTCGTACATCGACATCACCCAGTGACTCTTGGGCAAACAGTTGAATCCCGGCTGACAGGGTGTAGCCCACAAGCTTGAGTTGCAGCACCACCAGCGTGTCAATGTTAGGTGCACTCTCCTACTAACGTGTATTGGGAATGCCCACTAAAGCAGATGTAAAGCGAGCCTGAGGGGAGAAGTGTTGGTTCAGATGTAGAACATGCACAGGGGCAGGCCTCCGGCCAGGGGTAATGTAAGTGGGTCATCGATGTCATCTGTAGCGATGTTCCCAGCAACCGAAACACAGAAGGATAGAGAATGTCCTAGCTACAAGGAGTCGTCAGAAGCGGGGTCATGGTGATGCAAAAGTTCAGAGGTGCTCTGAAGATGGACTCGCTTTGTTTGTGTATTGGAGAGCGTGGTCGGTTTGGATTTTGTTTTACAATGTCTTCCACAATTTGGACCAAGCATCACTGTGTGCGTTAGCAAATCGAACAAACAACTCTTTCCTTACTCTCTTTCGTTCGTCGTCGTCGTCGTCGTTCTACACGATGGATTTCGCAGCATCAACGTCGTTGGCTTGCGTGATGGGGGAGAAACTGGCCCGTGCGCGGACTGATTTCTCACGCATGACATAAGCCACAGCAGCTCTTTCAACGTTCCTTTCCTACACCTTTCAACTCTCCAGTCCACAAGCACGCCGCCATCGGTGAACTCGTCTCCCGATTATCTGGACTATAGCTCCAAGTAGAGCCATGTCGCAGCAGACACAGCAAACAGTCATGCCATCAAATATGCTACCACCGGGTGAGGCAGAACTCGCTCAGGCAAATTCATATTACCCGCAAGAGCCAGCCGACCTCACGGGTGGTTTGCCAATTAACCTTGATTCTCTGCGCGACGGACCCCCAGGAAGTAAACCATTCTACCCTTATTCAACCCTCATTCGGTATGTTGGTTCTTTGTGGACACTCGTCTACTCCTGCTTAGTCGGTTTTTGAACTCATTATGATTGTAGATATGCGATCAAAGGTTCGCCCAACCAAAAGTTACTCCTGGAAGACATCTACTACGCGATTGAATCTCGCGTGCGTATTGTTCTGGCGCTCCCCCGAGTTTTCCTTAGCTCTGACGTCATGTCATCTAGTTCCCGTATTTTAGAACTGCACCTTCGGGCTGGAAAGTGAGTGAGACTTTCCAAACGTGATACATGGTTTGTACGCTGCACCGCGTCCATTGCATAACCGAGACGCGACCGCGATGTTGATGTTTGATTGTGTTCATATTTGTTTGATCCCTTCTGCAAAACAAAACAAAACTAACCATCGAATACCTCAGAATTCTGTCCGACATAATCTTTCTCTCAACCCATGCTTTGAGAAAGTGCCCCGTCCGCTCACCGATCGAGGCAAGGGGTCATATTGGACCGTCAATGATAATGTTGATCCACGCACGGGAGTTCACCGTGTGAGAAAGAAGAAGCCAAAGGGTGCCAAAGGACGTCAATCGGAAGAGCAAGACGTTGATTATCGTCCGAACGAACCCTTCCCTGACCCCCACGCGCAATTTGTCCAAGCACCCCCACCCCAGATGCACCCCGATGAGGCTGGTCCAAGCAGACAGGCTCCTTATCCGCCTCCCTACCCACCTGCGTATGTCACTTCGCCACGTGTGACTTGTTGACTGATGCACGTCTCGTCTAGTTTTGACCCCAACTTTCCTATGCTTCCACCTCCACCTCCTGGGTTGCGTTTCCCTCCGCACCCTGCTATGCCAATAGACAATCTAGAGGCGGACGAAAACGGCAACCTCTCTTGGCGCCTGACGCTGATGAAAGAGTTGAGCAATCTCCAGCAGCTAGCGGTAGAGCAGGAAAAGGCAGGTGCCGACGAGGATTGGTTCCGCATGATGCTGCTGCGTATTCGCGGTGCGCTCTTGGCCCCTGCATACCACGATGGGATGCACCCGCCGCCTGGGATGCCACCCCACCCAGCACCAAATGCAGATATGCAGCAGTAAATAGTATATGGGTAAACATGCAAGTAATTGGTGTTCGGTCTTCTTCGTCGGTTGGATATGTTTCGTTTTAGCACTGAAGCGGTCAGTGCATTTATTTCTCCATATCCTTCTAGTCATTCTGTACATTGTATCAGAACGGGTGGATTCAGATTGCTTACCTAAGATATACAATCGGATTACAAAGGACGATACCTAATCATGCACATTTATTCCCTCCTCTCTCGCTCGTCCCACATATGGCGCCCACCGCTGTGTCTGCCGCAGTGTCCGTCCCCGCGATATCCAAGCCAACAGACCTCGGGGTCGCTTTACCCACTGGGTCAGTGCTGGTCATCGGATCGCTGGGCACCGCGCAGAATGGAAAGTATCAAGCACTTATCACACGCTTGGATGCAAATGCAAGTGGAGACACCATAGAGAGGCAGATGCTTGATAGGTTGATTGGTGGAGGTAGTGTCATTTCCTCTCTGACCAACACGTACGCATTAAATCATCGCCTGTTAGCTACCACCTTGGCTGCCTCCTCTTATTCATCAATCCACATTGTGCTCACACCACCAGAGTATTCTTCCCTCTTGTCCGATCTACAGCCATTCCTCAGCCAGCTTCTCAAGGGCCTCAGTCCCTTCGGCAAGCTTTACCTGCTCAACCTTCCCGGAGGTCTTCTCAACCTTCCCGAGGAACTTACCCTTGCTGGGTTTACTGTCCTAGAAAGTGTCCTACAAGGCGAAGACTCACGAGTGATCGCTCAGAAACCTAGTCCCACGCTCTTTAGCATCACGCCAAGCACACTCTCTAACGGAGCTGTCCCTCTAAGGCGGAAGGCCGATCCGGCTCGACAGTCTTCGAAGAAGGCTCTCTGGACACTTTCGTCTCCTTCTACACCCTCTATTGACGCGGAGGCTCTTCTGACCACTGCCGATCGCACACGTCCTATTCCAACTTGCGAGCCTGTAAACTCGGGTGCACCCCGACGCAAGAAAGCGTGCAAGAACTGCACGTGTGGGCTCGCCGAGGTCGAGGCTGAAGAAGCCAAGTCAGGAAAAGTCGTTCTTCTGGACGCGGACGGTGCGGTGGAAGTTGGGGCTGGTGATACGGAGAAAGAGCGGCTGATCACTGCAGCAAAGGCTGCTCCAAAGGCAACGAGTAGCTGTGGCAGTTGTTTTCTGGGAGACGCATTTAGATGTGCGAGCTGCCCCTACCTAGGTGCGTCTCACCCATCTTCAGAAAGTTGGCCGCGGTTCATGTGAATGCTCCTAGGTCTTCCTGCTTTCAATCCTGGCGAGAAAGTTGAGATTGACTTGGGTATGGATGATATCTAAGAGGGAACCACTGCCTTCCTTCGCCTCTTTGGTCTGCTTAGGGAAGACCAGATGATATCTAACACACAACCTTCTTTGTACTGAATCACTTGCATTGAACTGGCAGGTCAAGGTTCTCTAGAAATTATACATGTTCAACAATCTCTTAACCAACGGATGAGAGCAACCTTCACCTTCATCGAAGTATGAGCCACAATTAGATTTCAATATTCAACATCTGTTCCTCTGTATCGATATCCCACTCGTCCCCCCAGTCTAATATATCTTCATCGGCTGCACTCCGTGCTTGCTTCACTAATTCAAGCAGTCTAGCTGGATCGAGTTGGTTGCCTTCGGCGGGTACATCATCATCGGAATTCAGGGACGGGTCTTCTTCCACCTCAGCATTTGTGGGATTTACTTCATCATCACTCTCCGAATACGCCTCCAGCGTAGCCAACCCAGTCAGATGTTTGTTTGCCGTTTCCTCTTCTGAGTGAGAACCACCCTCGCTCCCATACCCACCAATCAGGCTAAAGACTGCTTTTAGACCCGCCGTCTTGTTTAGTTTCCTCCGCTTCACTGGCCTTGCAACGTTAACCTGATCGTCCTCCAAGACTCGGACTATCGAGCCAGATTTATCAATGACAGTGCCGCAGAACGACGACGCTTCCGGGTCAAAAACATGAATAGTCGGGAACTCTATGAAAGAAGTTCTTTGAAGGAGCTCGCTGAGGCTTAGGGTCGGCTCTAACTTGTGGTAATACGCAGCATTGGGAGCGTGGGGGAATTCAATATTCGCGCGTATGTAGCAGTGCGGAGGAATGAAGCACTCGGGGACTTCTGGATGAGGGGTGACTAGGGAGGGTAGCCAATCGGGGGTATTTTCTTTTTGCTTTTGTGACTTTGAGAGTGTCAAGGACACCTGACGCTGAAGCACGGTAAGAAGTGTCGCTGACAGACCATTCCGGTGCGAGAGTATCTTATAGGATGGTGGTGGCGAGGACGAAATGGATGCAAGGGTGGTGGGAGGATAAAATACGAACTCGATCGTGAGCAGCGGACACTTCGACCTTGCACATGGTATAATATTAGTCTGGGTGAGGATATCAATGAGTAAAGACCGTTACTTTTGATCGAATGTCGACTGGTTCAGATTTCTACGCTCCATGCCTGGAGGCAATAACTCAACGTCGATACCCAGCGTTTCGAGATGAGCCCTGAGCACGTCTCTTTTCGATTTCCCTGCGGTTGGTTTTCTCCAGCTCGAAGACTTTCGCGCACTTGCAGCTTTGCTTGCGCCGATGTTCTCCGTATACCCACCGCGAACAATCTCGCTGCCCCACTCCCCCACGTTTCTGCCGACTTCTTCAAGATAGCAGTAGTCCCGCATCATGGTACCCCAGCCGTACGCGTTCATGGGGACATACTGGGCTTTATCTCGTTCACCGGTGCATCTTGTATCTTGTTTGTGCTTGCGAGAGCAGGGGAAGGAGCAGGTAGGAGTTGCACAGCGAGGACATTTATACCGGGCTGGAGTGGTGCATAGTGCACAAATTTGAAGTTCGGACCGGGCAGACGACCCAGAGGATGCGAAGCTGTCCACCATTCTGTGCTGTTTAGTTGAGAAAACTCAATGAATCAGTCAAGAAAAAAGGTCTGTAGGCTGCAGCCACGGTAAATCCGGGACATAGAGCGAGAGTGAGCGTTATGAAAGCTGAGTTTATTGCAGCCGAGACTGACATCTTTGCTTCGTATCCAGCTTGATCTGATGTCGGCAGTCACTCAAACTCCCGCTCATGCATACTACGAAGTAGCCCTCTTCGGAGAATTCTTCGCTCGCGACCTTAAACCTGTCCTCAACCGACTCACCCTGCATACCGAGTCCGCTGCTCCCGTGCACACCCGCGAGATCGTATTTGAACACATTGGTGCACAAGGCCTTGTTCAAACCGGCTCTCAAGGTGATGAACCAGTCCTGTTGAGAGCTAGGAAGGAGCTTGGTGATGGCAAGGAGAGTGGATGGTGAGCTTAATGCACGTCTGTTATTGTCTCTTGTACAGATTGATCTTTCAGGACTCTATATTCATACCTAAAGCCAGAGTCTGTACGCGTACATCCCGAAGCAACCGTTCGTCCATGGGCGGTCTGCGAGGTCCTCGGGGATGCTCTTAGTTTTGCAAGCGCCCTCGGATATGTGTATGGTTGGTCCACATCTTCATCAGATAGTGACACTTAAAAGGATTACGCTAGCCGTCGCTCTCAGATATACAAACGCGGATATTCTTTCCGACGTGGGCCGCTCATTATCCAGATGTTTCAACAAGAGCAGGTACCAACATTGACCCGACTCCTTGGCTGAATTTCTTTCACTTACCATTCACATCGAGGTTGACCCGAAGACATCGCTTTCAGCCCCTGCTCACGCCGACACCCTGTGGGAGGTAGAAGTCAAAACAGCCACTCAAGTCAATACTGCTGCTCCTGTCGCTGGACAAGTGCAAGTGAATACCGTCCGCTCGGCTATTGATGCTGTCCTTGAGGTCCAGTTCATCATGAAGGGCCTCTTGGACCTTCGAAGGCAAGATATCTGACTTCCTCGTATCACTATAACTACGAAGCAAAGCCTCTCGGGTCCGTGACTGTCCCCCTTGGAGTCTTCTATTCTATTTCAGGAAGGTACCTTGTCCTACCTATGCATCGACCCTGTGTCTCAGAGAAGATTTGAAGCATAAGACGCGTCTAATTTGCACCAGGCTCGGGGCATCACATATGTTATCTTCAGTTTACTCAAAACTTTTCTATACATCACGAGGTCTAAGAATCATTGGAAACCGCCTGTGACATAGATGAAAACACATCGAGACTCGGACTACAGATTCGTTAGGGATCTCTGATCAAAAGAGCACACGGTGGCAATACGCTCTAAGGGGTCGTTGTTTTCACTGTTGGTACTAGACCTCTGTTCCTTGACGCTTCTCATGGGACGTATTGTTAGTATGTATATGCAGAGTGAATCAAATTTCCATGTCAGCGTCGTCCACCAGGAATAATCAAGTTCGATGATAAACGACACTCACCGATGACTGACGCACACCCCTCACATTGACCTGGTTCCCGTCAGCCAAAGGTGTCCAATATCGTGCATTGTAGCAGACATCGACGGGTACGAACTTGCACACGAGTGTGTTGATTGACTGGATACTGGGTAGATGGCGTATTAAGTGAATTCATGACGCACTTATACCTAGGCACCTTCTCTAATGTACAGGGCACGGCGTACTGCTCTGGCCGCGTAATGTGAGTGGCAATCCGTGACCTGAGCTTTCTGATGGCAAGCAATATTCGAGATACCTAGCCTGCGAGATACCGCTCATTGTGTAATCAGTCTCATTACCATACCTCGTTGTCACCTGACTGACTGGACAACACGAGAGGAGGTTGAGATAAAAGGGTTGCCCTACTGTCGGTCGATCCACAGGTACCAGTCCGGTCTGATGAACTAGATTATATATTTCTAGGAATGTCAATACTATATTCGATCAGAGCTTCCAGACTTGGTGAGATTGCAAGCCTAACTCCCCTAAAATACCTCCCACCTCACCCTGGGAGTAGTTGCGGCCATATGGCCCTGCGATCGCATTCACCATCCTAGGTCAGAATGGTTTAAGAACACCTCAGCAGCGAAAAGGAGTTATGCGATGCTTACCCTTCTGGACCACAGACCAAGACAAGGACCCTCTTCTCTGGTGCAAATGTTGTGACAAATAACCTGCGCCACCACGGTGTGCTGTGCGTCAGTCGCAATGCGTCTTGTACCACGGACTTGCCAATCCGGCCACATTGAATGTTTAGGGAATGGCTTTCGGAGGTATCATTTGTGGACTCGGCGAAAAGATGCATTTGGAACCTGTCCGGATATTTCTGAGAGATTGTCGCGAGAGATTGTATCATGCTCGAAGGAGGAGAGTCCGCCAACGATCTGGATCCGTGAAGCAATGTAAAACGAGCGTTGAAGGAGGCGTCACGCGTTCTGAAAACACTATGTAGTAGCTGGTAGAAAGGTGTAATTCCGGTCCCACCGGAGATCTTGCAAGGGAAAAGTAGAAGTCAGTTGGTTCATAGATGAGAAGGGAATAGAGGTACATGCCAGGACAACTTCATCCCAATGACCATTCTGCCACAAGCTTGACCAAGTCTTTACGGGTCCACGGATCTCGATCGAGTCACCAACTTGTCTCGAGTGTAGCCACCGACCGACTTCGCCGCGTTCATACTTTTTTACCCAGAACTTGATATGACCGTTTTCATCGATGCCCTCGAGGGGAGTGTAGGGACGCTCTACTTGGATGTCGCTGTCCTTAATGAAGATGGACCATATGGGTGCGAAGGCGCCAGGGTCACGTGGGAGCAGTTCCGGAGGAATAGAGAGAGTTAGAAGCTTCGTGTTGGATGACACGTCCACGGATTCGATGAGGGTGGTTGGCGTGAAGCGGGCGGGGGTCAGAGGAAGAGCATCCGCACGATCAGACAGGAGGGAATAGTAGGTGGTGACAGCGACAGAGACGCCGGAAAGGAGCAGCACGGGTTTTACAAAACTAGGTCTTGTCCGCGTTGCTGTCGCGGTTGAGAGCCATGCTCTGCCCAGATGGCGGACAAAAAACATATCGACGGAGGTATTTCCAAAAGAGGTAAATAGTTAATGGCTTTGCACAACAAGGACAAACAAGGTATATAACTAGTGTTCTGGAGAGAGAGAGAGGGAGGTGTACTGTCAGGCGGTTTCACGACGCTGACAGACACATATGGTATACTATCAATCCAAACTATGAAACACCACCGTAGCCCTACACACAGCTATCCACACAACTTCTCCCCTCTTTCTATCCACGCATCGCTGGCGCTGCGACACCCTCACCCATCTATCCCCACCCTCCTTTCCCCACTCAGGTCTATTGCTAATACACCTCTTCTTGGCCCCGGCGATGCTCTCGATGACTTTCAGTCGAACGCTTGGGTCGATGCTCCCTCCTATCGGCCCCCTCTCGCCGGGTTAGGCATCACTTACCTCCGCGATGCATCCACAGTCCTTCATGATCAACCGCTCGCTCCTGAAGACACTGCGCTGCGAATGCAAGTCGACTGCGATGAAGGTTTGCTTTCCTTGCCCGCCGAGACCAGCGGCACCGAGATACCACCGGACGATTTTCCCGCACCGACCGTCCCATACAGAGGTTTTGAGTCAAAGGAACACCGTCATATGGCTCAATTTACCCCGAGTTTCGTCCCTTCCCTCTGCGACGAACCTACTAGCCGTATGGAGCTTGGTTTCGATAACGACATTGATCCCACGGCGAGCGACATGATTGGACTAATCCCCGACGTCAATATGTACGATAAACTTCGACGACTGGACCTGCCGCATCCCGGCGTCAATCCTTTGGACACTATCCGCAGTACATCACTCCACGATATCGGGATTTATTACGGAGAGCCTGCCTCGCTGATGCCCAAGGACCATCACATTGACGATATCCATTATACAACGGACTCCAAGGCCGAACAAAGTCCGTCTCCGCGTGTCATCCAGGACATCATGTCGATCTTGGTCCAGCCTGCTCCGGAATTCTCGTTTCTACCATGGTCCTCCGCAAACTCACCATCCGCATTGAGTTTTTCGCCATCGCAACTAGCATCGCCGAGATCTTCTACTTCCATCAAACTCGAACCAATCAATGTTCCTGATAGTGAACGCCGCCCTTCACCCGTTCCGTGCAGCCTTGAGTATTCGAACATCACCCATTTATCCCCCGTATTGAATGCGCATCTTGGCATCGAACTAAGCGAACTCATATCTAGAGCAGAACGTTTCAGGACCAAATACCCCGAACGAGATATCGATAGAGCATGGCTCTCTCACTTTGCCGGCAAACTTTCAAACCGCGGGGAGCTTCTGAACGATTTTCGGTGTTATGTCATCGGTTGCGATCAGCGGAACAAGCGTAGGGACCATATCTTGGTCCATGTTGGAGCCCACATTGGGCAAAGACCCTTTGCTTGCTCCGTGTGGTTTGTTGACCCCAGACTGGTCATTCTTGTATGTAAACTGAATACTTGTTCACAGTTCGTTGCGGTTCTTGCGCAAAAACGAATGCAAAAGGCACGAGGCCAGTCACAGCGGATCCAGGCCTTATAGCTGCGACATTTGCGGTCAAAGTTTCGTCAGACAGGATCTTGTCAAAAGGCATGTGAAGCGGACGCATGGGCTGAGAGATGAGAATCAATCTGGTGTTGCGAAACAGTCAAGGAAGAAAGCGAGACTACAGTACTAGGAACAGTTGTACTTTGTGACCGTCACGAAATTGTCACGTAGTCACATCCCCATTTTCTCCTAGGGTCGTCGTTTCGTCCAGGACGTATCCAACAATGTCGGACAGAGGTCGCTCACCCTCGCCAAAGCCTCTCCACGATGCAGATGTTGACATGGAGCACGGCGACGACAAGAAAGATGCTAAACTTGTCGTCGTGAACGGCCTTTCGCGCAATGTCGCCCACACCCACCTTCAAACAATATTTGGGTTTTACGGCGAAATCGTCAAAATCGATCTCCCTCTCTACACAAAGTGTACGGTCCATGCATTATTCGTATGCATCCCTGTCTCACAGTACTTTTGTCTAGCTGGTCAAAATCGAGGCAAGGCGGCACTGGAGTACGTGGATCCGTTGTCAGCACAAAAGGCTGTATCCCACATGAACGGCGGTCAACTGGACGGTCTCATTTTGAAAGTGGAACTCTCCGACGTTCCCATCCGCACTCGCTCCCGCTCCCGTCCACGTCCCGTGCGCAACGGGCGGGACCGCAGGTCTTTCTCTCGTTCCCGCTCTCGTTCGCGTACGCGTTCCCCACCGCCGCGCAGGCGAGCCTACGAGCCTCCGCGCTATGCGGATACGTACCGGCGGGCAAGGGGTTATGGCCGTCGTGCCCCTCCTCCTCAAAGAGACACCTACCGCCCTTCTCGTTCTCGTTCGCGTTCACCAGTAAGGCGTGGTGACCGCCTTCCACCAAGACGGAGATCACCAAGCTACGAACGTGGCGGTACAGGGCACGCGAGGGGGCGGCGCAGTCGCTCCAGGAGTTACTCAGTGCGGTCTAGCCGTTCCCGCTCGCAGACTCCGTCACGTTCGCGTTCCCGAACTCGTTCACGTTCCCCATCGTATTCGTCATACTCGAGGTACAGTCGGAGCAGGACCCGGTCTAGGTCCCTTAGTCGGGGGAGAAGAAGCTACAGCAGGGAAGATATCAGAGATAGTAGGTCCCGGTCTCCAGCGTAGTCCGTTCAATTTCTTGGTATCAACTATAGCTGCATGCAAAATTATACTGGGTGCTTGTATCTATTTCATTGTGCGCCGTGAGAAAACTCTTTCACATTCAATTAAGTACTTAAAATTGATGAATCGTCAGCGAGGATGGGTCTAGCAAAATGATTCATTATCGCAAGGACGAAAATACAACTGGATGACTACTCACCCATACTCGGCATCATTCCTGATGGCATTAGACATCCACTCCTCATCTAACTCTTGTTGAGCAAAGCCTGGACCTCCCGCAATGCTCAGCACCACTGGTAACAATACCAAACCATGCAGGGCTCCGGAGATGATCAGAGTTACCCACATGCGGAAGTAGTAAATCTGATAGCTAGTCAGTGACCAAGAAACATGGTTAGCTCTTGAGCAGGTCTCACCTCCAAAAGCCGTGAACGAGTTAGAGCCAGGACAGACATTCCAATGAGCTTTGTAAAAGTGATTCCGGAGAGAACCTAGTGAATCCAGTTGTCCATCAGCTCACCAGTAAGTTCTTCACAGAAACACCTTACCGAAGGACCAACATCAACCAACGCAGTCCACATCCGTTCATCCCTCTCTTTCTGTCCCGCCGGAAAATCTGCTGGCAAGCTAGATCCTGCGCTCATGAACGCTCTCGCGACATGTGCACAGAATTCCACCGCAATACCGAGCGAGATGACAAGGTTTACCAAGCTGATTGCATTCAGATTGATACCCCATACTGCCATCACACCCATCACGTTCAAGACAGTCATCGCGACAATGCCCGTGACGATGGACCCAGCCCTCCATGAACCAAGGAACAGTGCGGTGACGACCAACACGGCCGCTAGCCCTAGTCCAAGAATTTCTTGCGTGATGGCAACGATATGGGCATACTGATCGAAGAATACATAGTGGAGAGAATATGGGAAGACTTTGTGCCCAGTATAGTCTGAGATTTCGTCTGCTATGCGGTGTGCGGCTTCAAACGAGTGGATAAAGTCCGCTTGGGACCTTAGCGGAGTATGGGACGTGCGGAAGTGTGATGCAACCACACTCGTACCCGCTTGGTCAAGTGCAAGGGCTGTTCCAAACGACGCTTTTCCCGCGAGGGGACAATCTTCGTTGGTCGGAGAGATAAGCCATCGATTGAGATAGCGCATGAACTCTTCTCCTTCAGGAAGTCCGACCATAGTGATGTTCCATGCAGGATCTTGCCCATATAGACATGGCTGACATAGCCTCTCGGAGTCTGTGGGGCTGCAGAATTTCGAAGGATCAGCTTTGCGGACGCGGCAGCAAGATTCCATAGCGGGGTCGAGCCATTTGAGAAAATCGTCGATCCAGGAAGCAGTTGGCTGGGAGATGAAGGAGGCTTCGGGCCTCTTGCGTTCAGCCTCCAGAACATTGGCAATCGAGAGATCATGACAAGTGGTGAAGCGACCACAAAGCTCTTGCTGACCTGCTCGTTGAGTGACATCGATTTGCTGCGAGACGAAGTACACGGGTGGTCCAATGTCAAGATAGGCATCCAAGTGGTCAAAATATGCATTCAGATATGAATCTGAAGGCAAAGCAAGCCTCTGGTCTAATGCGATGTCTCAGTGGCAAAATTGAGTAGATTACAAGTGCCGCTCACCCAGACCAAGTTCGATATGTTGTATAGATATCAAAGATAGCACGGATAACCCGGCAAATGTGATGAAAACAGCGCCTTTCAGAGCTGGTTGCAAGAGAAGTGGCGCATAGTGCCTGCGAATAAAACGGGCCACTGTGCCTAACCCTACCGGAGCATCGAGAAGTGCGATACGGGATGGCAGCCGTATGCAAGGGAAGCAATCGACGCGGCTAGCCTATAAACTGTCATGTAGCTGAGCCACGCATAATTGACCATTACTCACCTCAACTCGCTTCAAGTCGATCGCAAGTGCACTGACAAATACAGTAACTTGTAGCAATGCGTTCAGAAGCACACTACCGGCGGCATAGAGCGCAAAGTTCCGTACAGCTGGCATTGGAACCAAAGCTCCCAACGCGAATGCCACAGTTTCCGTAACTGTGCTGAGTAAAATTGACGGACCTATCCTCGCCAGCGTCCGTGCAACGCGCTCCTCTGCAGACAGGAATAACGGCAGGGATCTGCCATCCACCGAGTTGTCCTGAGTAGACTCAAATGGTGAACGATGAGAATGAGTGGACGAACGTGGCGTCGGCAAACTGCCGCCTTGCAATGCTACCGAGGCATTTGCACCATGCAGCAAGTTGTGACGATCAAGCTCATGCACCAGGATGAAAACATTGTCGACACCGACGGCTAGCACGAGGAATGGGATAACTTCAGCGATGATCAAGGTTGTCTTCACTCCGATCAAGGAGAAAAAGCCGACTGAGGAGGACACAGAGAGGATGACTAGTCCGATTCCAAAAAGACCAAGCGTGAACTTGGAGTTCACGAAGAGGTTGCGAGGCAAACGGGGGAGAATGCGCGGTATGGTCTGTGAGTCGATGGATACTGACGACGACACGACAGTTCTTCGTCTGAATAACAGAGGAAAGCTTTGAGCCCACTGTGACAGTGATGCCACCAGGCCTTCTTCCTCTCGCCCTGCAATCCCATTGCCCAACGTCAAGGATATGTAGAAGAACATCGCAAGATATGAGAGAACAACGATCTTCACATCTGTGTTGGAGCTCTTGCTGATTTCCTCCTCAAGTGAGACACCTGTTGAGAATGCGATCTGCATGCCAGCCTCCGATGATATTCTGCCGCTTAGATCAAGCAGATAATCCTTGAGCGCTTCTTCCCATTCCATAGCCTTCGATCGTTCAACGGAGTCCAGAGAGTCTGATATCACGTATGTGACTACGAGTGCCTCGGCCTCCAGATATGATGCGGTGCCTTGTGTGCTTTCAGGCACACCACCAAGCACG
>JBBPQU010000751.1:0-15225 GCA_038092655.1 Boletus sensibilis
AGGTTGATCAAAGAACTGGATCGAAGAGGGTGCCTTGGTGGGCAAAGGTCGAGTGCATCTCGGGTGAGGATAATGGCCTCGTTTAGGTCCTCTATTGCCCCGTGCTGGTCGTACCGAATAGAGAGACAAGCTGCAAGGTTGTTCAAAGGCTTGGATCGAAGAGGGTGCCCCGGTGGGCAAAGGGCGAGTGCATCTCGGGCGAGGATAATGGCATCATCGGAGTCCTCTATTGCCCCGAGCTGTTCGTAGCGAGTCGAGAGAAGAAGTGCAAGGTTGTTCAAACAGGTGGATCGAATAGGGTGCCCCGGTGGGCGAAGGTCGAGTGCATCTCGGGCGAGGGTAATGGCCTCATTGAGGTCCTCTATTGCCCCGAGCTGGTCGTACCGAGTGGATAGATGAAGTGCGAGGCTGTTCAAAGTGTTGGATCGAGAAGGATGCCCTGGTGGGCAAAGGTCGAGTGCATCTCGGGCGAGGACAATGGCCTCATTGAGGTCCTCTATTGCCCCGAGCTGGTTGTACCGAGTGGCAAGACGAACTCCAAGGTTGTCTAAAGATATCGACCGATCAGAGTCCCCAGGTGGGCAAAGTTCCAGTGCTTCTCGGTCGAGGACAATGGCCTCCTCGAGGTCTGTCATCGCCCCAAGCTGGTTGTAACGATCCCAGAGATGATATGCAAGCCATGTCAAAGAGACAGATCGCTCGGAGTGGCCGGATGGGCAAAGTTCCAGTGCTTCACGATCAAGGACGATTGCCTCGTCGATGTAATTGGTCCTGCCTCTTTGCTCAAACCTAGCAACCAGGGAATCTGCCCGTGAATGCAATTGTTCAGCTGGTAGGCACATCATTTCATTTCTCTTCTGTCCACGCCGACAGAAAGGGACAAGTACCTTCTGAATCCATGTGGGCTGACCGAACTTGATTCAATACGGTAGTTTGGGAAAACGCTGGAACGTATGGAGGTCGGGACGCTCGTGCTCCATTCGGCACAACATTTTTAGACCCAGTGTGTTCGGCATGAACGAAGGAAGGCGAATTGCTTTTCTACAATCGAGACCATCGAGACCCTCTGTCACCACATCGGCCGAATGGCCAATAGTGATTTGCATGTAGTTGATGTAGGACTTATGGTGACCAAGAATTGCATATTGTCCACAAGACATACAGTACACTGCCGAGTCGACTTCAACTTCCCTCGGCTTACTCGGCAAGTCGGCTTTATCAGCCGAGTTTCCGTAATGCTCCCGGCTTGGTGCAACTGGCGTGCTGACTGAAGTCGACTTGGAGCTAGTTGGAAGGATGCTTTGGTTCAAATCGAAGTGCCAGCTCTTGCTGTCACCTTCACCACCACCCCATCCTCTCCATCACCGTCTTGATTGCGCTTCATGAATCGGAACCCAAGATCCTTGATACCCAATGTCAGTTAAATACCTGCATGAAAGACCCATTCCCACCGTTCATCCATACTCTACTTCCCCTTCGTGTACATCAAACCGAAGGTTTTACCCGCCAGTCACGAAGTAGACGCATAAGGAAGCACACGGCTTCTGTTGCTGAGTATTTGCGGTCGATGCGAGTGCGAGGATCTGACGCTTTATAGCTGGGGGTCACGTCCATCAAGAAGATTCATAGGGCTGGCCATGTCCCTTGCGACACGTACCAAAGATAAACTCGGTAAATTGCACAGTACCGTCCTTGACGTCCGAGCTCTGACCCTGTTTGATGCAACCTCAGGTGGCGACTCCGAGCATAAAGGGAGAGTTTAAACAAGAATTTTCGAGATGTAGGACAAACGTCTGTCGACGTTTCCATCATGATATTCCCCGAAAGTTCTTCTGGACAGGGCGAGACAATACTTGCATTTGAGATGATTGAATTTCATCCCGCTATAGGTTTCGGTCGTCAAGTATTTATGACCAATATAGGCGTAAAGGACCATACATTCTCTATATCAGCGTCACGGATCCCGTGAAATATTAGATAGCATATTAGATAGCAGTTCAGACAGCGAGATGAATCACCTCCCCGACTTTCCTCGTCTCCGACAGTCGTGTGACTGGCGGAGAGATACGCAAATTGGGGGTTCTCCAACTCACACTGGATGATGTGTTTGATTGTGAAGTGTCCGTCGTGGAAAGCGAACGCGGACTCGAACGGCTGTTTCCGGTTCGGAAGACCATGACACGCAAGGTGGACCCATTCGTTCTTGCTGAGCTCTTCCGTCATCCGGGAGATGCAGGATTCTTGACCCTCGATGTGCGTGAACATCGCGAGACCATCGACGCACTGACCAATGTTGGCCAGTTCAGTGCCGACGGAAAGGAGTTCACTCTCACCGATGGCTTGCGCTTGACCGATGGTAACAAAGTGCTTCTCTTCAGTTGCAGAATGCGATGGACTGGGCCGTCTAGCGCGAATGAGAGCAGTGAGGGTGGGGGTGTAAGACGAGATGTAGATCTCAGCGAGATTCTTTTGACCCTCCCTGTGCGGGCCGGCAGCATGTAAGGGAAGAAGGGAGAACTCGGCGGTCGGGCACCACCAGATGCGTGATTGAGAAGGGTGTGTCGTCTGGAGGAATTCAACGATGGGGAAAACGACTTGATCCCAGAGTTCCCGCAAGATGAGAGCGAGCTCTCTCGTCACGTTGGCCCGCTTCGCGCGCACAGTAAAGGTATGAAGCTCTGAGGAGAGGTCTCGAACACGAGCTTTTGTGATTGCCAATGGTATGTGAACGGCATTCTGGCCGACTGAGACAACGAGCGCGTCATAGCTATACTGGCTCGCATTCACGATGACAGGTTCACCGCTGGCCGCGCGTTGGAGATCTGAGAAGAGCGAGGGGAGAAGGAAACGCGAGAGACCAGGTAGGTCACGGATTTTGGTCACGATTCTTTGCAATTCAAGGTTGAGATGGCACACCCGATCATGCTGATCTGTACCAGGCGAATCGAGGGCATTGCGAATGAGCGCCGTCAGCTCCGTGAACTCGTCTGCAAACGTCTTTCCTGCTGGGCCAGATGCTATGACATTGTCCAGGGAGGAACGGAGGCGGGTAAGCTGGTTCCAAAAGACACCCCGGCCTTGTTCGAGAAGCTCAACTGCACTGGCAGGAGCATGTTCACGGAGACAAGCTGAGAACGCGTCGACTGCGACCGACGACGACAGATTCTTGAGAACGGGAAGATGTTGAGGTAAAGATGGCAGAGTAGCCAGATGATGAATAAGTAAGCGAAGATAGGTTTTATATGCGAGAAGTGTTGTGGGGTGTTGGAAGTCTTCAGCTGCACGTATCCATGCTCTAGTGGCAGATAGATCATCCAAAGACACCATTTGTGGTACATGTGGAAGGCCAGCGTACAGACCAAACAACTCCTCTTTATCCTCTACCTCAATTGGCCGTGTGAACCGCGTGGAAAGCTTGGATGTGAGTCCGTGCAATGAATAGGCTCGACGAGCATGCCCAGGTGGGAAAAGGCGTAGTGCTTTCGTCGAGGTCCTCTGTTGCCCCGAGCTGCTCGTACCGAGTGAAGAGATTATCTGCAAGGTTGTTCAAAGAGCTGGATCGAAGAGGGTGCCCCGGTGGGCGGAGTTCCAGTGCTTCTCGACCTAGGATAATGGCCTCCTTGAGGTCCTCCATTTCCCCGAGCTGCTCGTACCGATTGCGGAGATAATTAACGTGGCGTGCTTGAGCGACAGCATGGCGGAAATCCAGTGAGGTGGGTGGACAGGATGCAGGCATGGGGAAATGTGAAGGTGAAGGTTGGCGAACAGCCTGGCCAAGGCTCGAGGAATATAATCTCCCCCCTGTGGAACTGGAGTCGATTGCAATGGGTCAAAGAAAGCCAAGGGAAATGTTGGATACGAAACTATGCACCTTTGAAATCAATGTCCCCTTCGTGTGGGAGAGATAGAATGTCGTCTATCATTTGATGAAGGCTCCCTGTGGTCTTTGAGCAGCAGAGTGATGACGAACCCAGTGACACGTGTAGCCGGCGATGCACCAGCGACCGTTGGGTTGAGGCGACCGTGAAAAGCAACCATCCCAAAGCAGGGACCGACCCGCGGATATTCGCAAGTGGAACGCGGGCTCAAACGTTCGCTGGTCCAACTCTGGGTAGAATCGACATAAGCATGACGAATCTACTTTTACTAAGCGATGACTGTCTTCGTCTTCGCGTACAGCGTTTCCGTAGTCAAAGACGACATTCTAACCCTTGCACACGAATGGGACACTGACCTCCAGGGTAAATAGTTTCATATTTCGATGGCTTGCCTCATAGACGGGCTGGTTACCAGACTACATCCCGGGCCTCTCACCCATTTCTGTTGGTTCCGGCACCCTCCTCCACTTCTTCAGCACGGCGCCCAGTCTGCGCGCTGTTTCTTTGCGTATAGACAATGAGTGCGAGGTGATTCCGCAGGGCGAGTATGGGTAAGTTGGTGGTCGTGATGCGGAGGTGTTTCGATAGCCATTACTTTGGAATTCCTTGGAAGTTGGGAAGGTTTCGTGCATTTCACACACTAAATTCTGAAGCACTGATCAGGTGCGAAATTTAAAAGAATAATAGTGGGTGGTGGACCTGGAGTTGGGAGGAAGTAACCCAGAGAGAGGACTGCCAGCGGACATCGTCGGTGATTCGAATGTAAAAGATGAACATCATGCGCTTATTCCAATCACCTGGTCCATGTATAGACGTCCAGGATAGGCTGTTCACTACACAATACCTGTTCAACCGAGTAACCCAGAACGGACATCTCGTACTGCATTTTGCAGAAGCTTGAATGACTTGATCAGTGGCAACTCCGAAAGGATACTTACTACATCTTCTTTGTCTCCGGTACTCTCCAAACCCCGGAGAAGATTTTAGGTAATACATATACATGTAACCGCACTGACGGCGCAATGACGCAACACTGGCAGGATATCGTAAGATAGGAACGCTGTTATCGGGCGGTGTTTGATGAGTCGACAGATATCGATGAAGTTGTTGGTCACATCCTACACGTTGAGTTGAACGTTAACGGTGTGGGTTTGGTACTTACAACAGCACGTTGGCTCGGAACCTGAAGGCATCGAACCACCGCTACACTGCAGAGGCATTGCATGTGATAGGACGTCCACCAGAGAAGCCACAATGCTGGAGAACTCGACCAAGAATGGAACACCTTGTATTGAGATAGTATGTGCAAGGCGAGGCAGTGAACGGCGTCAGGTTTTCACTTTTGACAGTGAGCACGATTATGAAGGGCGAATACTTCCTGTTCAGGGTTAAAATTTAGGGACCAAGGACATCCCCTGGGTGATGCTCGGAATATCATTGTAGCTCGAGTTCACAGGTGACATTGAGTGGGAGCAGTTCGAATAAGGAGTCCTAGACCGTGCCGTTTTGGATGTCTTCCTTGCTAACCCTGGCAACCCTGGTTATGCTGTCACGTCGTCTCACTGCTTCAGGGTTAGCGAACACGCTCGCGAGTACTGCGACTCGCCACCTACAAACTAGAACATACTATTGATCTTGGACTCATGACCGATGGGGTAGATCAGGCTTGCGGGGTGGGCTTTCATTTCTATAATTTTATGCTTCCTGTGGTACTTCCGGACAACATGGCTCACCTCATGCATATGAATCCGACCGAGACGACTTGGACCGCCACCATGTTGCGAGTTGCGAGAGCCTTGCTTGACATCGCATGAAACAACCTATTTCACGGAATTCCTCTAGCTACCCGTCGATGTTTGATTTGCGTCACATCGCCATATCATTTATCACCTTGGATCCCGGGTTTGAGCTGTCGATACTGATGAGATACCTTTGGTGGCTTTGCACAGACTCTGTCAGCTATTGCCAGTGGTACCAATCAACAGGAGACGCACCAGCAGAGCCAATCCAACGGCCCACAATCGAATAAATCACGAAGGATGTACACTCCAATGGTGCTAACGTACATCAGGAGAGGGGGGTTGCTCGGGATTGATGACGCCAAACGCACGATGCGTCGATGCTTGGGCCGCGGCAGCTCTAGGACTCGCGGCAAAATCCCGCGACTTTCCTTTTTGGGCAACGTTGCTTGGTGCGACTTCATTGAAGGTTCCTTACATAAGTTGACAACTGATCTTATCGTTGTTGCCGTCCAAGAAACGTTCAAGGTGGGTGATTTGGTACAGAATATACATGACTACATGGCTTCGAGTGACAACCAAAGACAACTTCAACACGGTACACGATAGATCTGCCTAGCATTATAGGATTTCGCTACTGGTACTCCTCCTAGTACCTTTCCTCCTCCAAAGCTTGCTCATCGACAATCGCAGAGGCTGCATTCAAGTAACGGGTGGCCGGCCAAGCCTGAAATGGATGTTATCGGCGTGAAACTTCCATGATAGTATAGACATACAATGGTTGTCTCCGCGGCTTGCTCGTCGACAATCGCAGAGGCTGCATCCAAGTAATGGGTGGACGGCCAAGCCTGAAATGGATGTTATCGGTGTGAAACTTCCATGATAGTATAGATATACAATGGTTGTCTCCGCGGCTTGCTCATCGACAATCGCAGAGGCTGCATCCAAGTAATGGGTGGACGGCCAAGCCTTAAATGGGTGTCAACAGGGGGAAGGTTGCACGACGACAGTGACATACGATGGGGTTGTGAGAGGTCAACATGGTTATGTGGATATGAGAGGTAGTAATATTCGAGGGCTTGTTGTCTTCATCTTGATTTCGAGCTGGTTTTTATACCTTTCGTCAATCAAATAAACAGACCATCACATCTTGACATACCCCCATTGCAGAGAGGAGAGCGTAAGTAGCTTATCTGCAAGGACAGTGTGTAACGTTATCGCTTGACGACTCTACCACAGGCCTTTAGGGGCTGTGACAATTCCTGAACAGTGGTGACTTATCGTAGGCAAATAATCCAGGGAATATAGTAAATTTGGAGCCACGAAAGACAAGTTTTACCTTGTATAGGTCAAAATTCAGGGTAATTTTTCCATTAAAGGGCAGATTTTAACCTATTCGTCGGATTGAAAGGCTCCCAGTTAACCCAACCGTAGTACTTAACAAGGTGGTGACTTGCCTGATTTGAAGGACGATTACCATTGCGGCTGACGAGCGTGTACATAAACGATGCCAAAGTCCTCACTCCTCAGCTTGTTGAAGCAAAATGAGCCGAACAAATGTTCTATTTCCGCGATAAGAACTGTTGTTCGTACCCTCTATGTGAAAGATAACCTTTCGTGACTGGACCCCCGAAAAGGCACCCTGTTTCGCCTTGCTGTACAATGCAGTAAGGAATGAGGAAAGTTTCGTGATCCACAGATCATCGATCATCATCATAAACTTAAACAAAAGCATCTGTGCCAACAACTGAATAGCACAATAATGCTTTTCTAGGCAGGCGGCAGCACCCAGCCGCTCCGGCGGACACTGTTGGTGATTCGAACGTAGAAAATGAACATCGTGCGCCTATTCCAACCTCCCGGTCCATGAATGGATGTCCAGGAACTGTTCTACCTGTTGAACCGAGTAACCCAGAATGGACATCTCGTACTGCGCTTCGCAGAAGCGTGATCAGTGGCGACTACGAAAAGATAAGACATCTTCACACGCAGTGTTATACCTGTTCAACCGAGTAACCCAGAACGGACTCCGAGTCGTACTGCATTTTTCAGAAAGAAGCTTGATTGATTTTATCAGTGGCAACTCCGAAAAGATACTACATCTTCCCCCGCAGTGTTTCAAGTTTGTCTCCGGTACTCTCCAAACCCCGGAGAAGAATTTAGGTAATACATATATACTCGTAACCAACCAGATTCAGAGTCTCCGCACTGA
This sequence comes from Boletus sensibilis, assembly GCA_038092655.1. NCBI lineage: Eukaryota > Fungi > Basidiomycota > Agaricomycetes > Boletales > Boletaceae > Boletus > Boletus sensibilis. The sequence continues at coordinate 7,830 of JBBPQU010000751.1, forward strand.
CGACACATACACCGGCAGGATATCGTAAGATAGGAACGCTGTTATCGGGCGATGTTTGATGAGTCGACGGATATCGATGAAGAAGTAAGTGTTGGTCATATCCTACACGTTGGTTCGAACGTTGACGGAGTGAGTTTGCTACTTGCAAGTTGCAACAGTACGTTGGCTCAGAACCTGAAGGTGTCGAGCCACCGCTACACTCTTACCGGTGGCATTGCATGTGCTAGGACGTACCTCAACCAAGAATGGAACACCTTGTATTGAGATAGTATGTGCAAGGCGACTCGGAGGCCGTGAACGGCGTCAGGTTTTCGCTTTTGACAGTCGGAGCACGATGATGAAGGACGAATACTTCTTGTTCAGGGTTAAAATGTAGGAACCAAGGACATCCCCTGGGTGATGCTCGGAATATCATTGTGGCTCGAGTTTACAGGTGACATTGAGTGGGAGCAGTTCGAATAAGGAGTCCTAGACCGTGCCGTTTTGGATGTCTTCCTTGCTAACCCTGGCAACCCTGGTTATGCTGTCACGTCTTCTCACTGCTTCAGGGTTAGCGAACACGCTCGCGAGTACTGCGACTCGCTACCTACAAACTAGAACATACTATTGATCTTGGACTCATGACCGATGGGGTAGATCAGGCTTGCGGGGTGGGCTTTCATTTCTATAATTTTATGCTCCCTGTGGTCCTTCCGAACAACATGGCTCACCTCATGCATATGAATTCGAGTCTCCGACCAAAACGACTTGGACCGCCACCATGTTGCAAGTTGCGAGAGCCCTGTAAACTTCGTGCTTTTATTTACCTGTTGACGTGCTGGTGCACCATTGCACGACTAGGTCTCCACTTGCTTTCAACGAGGCATTGTGATGTCGCATGAAGCAAGTTAATTCGTACATCAAGTTCAGTGGCAGAATCTCTCTAGCTAGGGACCCGTTGATGTTTGGTTTGCGTCACATCGCTATATAATTTATCACCTTGAATCCGTTTGAACTGTCAGTACTGACGAGATGCCTTTGGTGGCCTCGCAGAGATATCGGGTATTGGTACCTCTGCGGAATCAAAAGGAGACGCACCAGCAGAGCCGATCCAACGGCCCACAATCGAATAAATCGGAAACGATGTACATTCAAATGGTACTGAATGTACATGAGGAGAGGGGGGTTGCTCGAAATTGACGACGCCAAACGCGCGATGCGTCAACGTATCAAGGCGCGTGCGCATGTACGACTTTCCTTTTTGGGCAACGTTCATATACTCAGCGTTGTCGCCAGTGGTAACAGCACGACCGTCCACTTGTCTGACACATGTCTCGTCTCAATACAGCATAGGTTCTTCTGCCTATTCTATGACCCACCGGGACGCTAGACGATATTCCATCCTAAGCGCACGAGTGGAACATTTTGAAGGTACACAGTTCATATCTCGCACCCTCGCCTTCGCTGACCTTCTGCAACGGACTGCAGTCTGCGTGGGAACGCTGTTATTCCTCAACCTTGAGAAACTTCGTCAAACTTCCCCTTTGCCGTCGCCCATGTCCCATCCTGCCTACCCCCTAGCTCGCTGACCGAATCTCTATCATGCCGTCGCTCAAAATGCCGTGTCGCACTATTTTGCAATGTCGTCCACCAACCTGACTCGAACGCATCCACCCGCTGCCATACGTTATCGGTCTACGTTTGACCGAGCGAGTTGGTGGACAAGTGTAAACAATTTGTAGAAAAGGTCGAGGCATACATCGTTCAGTCTCCGGTAATGGCGTCCGATACGAAGAGTTTCCCCCTCGCAGTGGTGTACGCTTTGCGTGCGACATTACTCGGGATGAGCACCGAATGTCACACGTACTCCAGGTGGTTTAGCAGGAATATATGGGCGCGCTCGCGGTGGTGACCTAGGTAGTGTCTTTGCAGTTGACGCCACTTCGGGGGGAGGTCACGACGAGGATCGAACAGGCGATGCAGGAATACACGGTTGAGGACGACAATCATGGAGTATCCCGTACGAGGGTGGAAGCTGAGAACCTCAGGAGTCCATCCATCTCGCTTTTCCCACGATGCAATGGAATCGAACGCGATGAATAAGGCAGAGTGGGCGATTCCAAGAGAGCGAAAGAGTGCGTTGCGGTCTTGGTTGCGGTGTTTGGATGTGCTGTAGTGGAACATTTATATCGTTGCCTTTTTGGTCCCGACCCGCGCACACAACATTCCAGCGTTTTCCCAAACCACCGTGTTGATTCGAGTTCGGTGAGCCCACATGGATTCAAAAGGTACATACTTGTCTGTTTCTGTCGGCGTGGAAAGAAGTGAAATAATTTGCCTACCAGTTGAACAGTTGCGCTCACGGGCAAATTCCCTTATCGCCGAGTTTGAGCAAGGAGGTGGGAGCAAATACATCGACGAGGCGATCATCCTTGACCGTGAAGTATTGGAACTTTGCCCACCCTACCACCCCCTGCGATCTGTCTCTTTGACCTGGCTTGCAATTCATCTCTGGGATCGTTACAACCAGCCCGGGGCGATAACGGACCTCGACGAGGCCGTCGTCCTCGACCGAGAAGCACTGGAACTCCGCCCATCCGGGCACACTGATCGGTCGACGTCTTTGAACAACCTTGCAGTCCGTCTCTCCACTCGGTACGAGCAGCTTGGCACAACGAAGGACCTCGACGAGGCCATTGTCCTCGGTCGTGAAGCACTGGAGCTTAGCCCACCAGGACATCCTGATCGGTCGATGTCTTTGAACAACCTTGCAGTCCGTCTCTCCACCCGGTACAAGCAGCTTGGGGAAATGGAACAACTCGATGAGGCCATTGTCCTCGGCCGGGATGCACTGAAGCTTTGCCCACTGGGGCATCCGGATCGGTCAATGCGTTTGAGCAACCTTACATTTTATCTCACCATTCGGTACAAGCAGCTAGGGGCAATGAAGGACCTGGAGGAGGCCATTGTCCTCTGTCGAGACGCACTGGAACTTCGCCCGCCAGGGCACCCTGATCTGTCAACATCTTGATCAATCTTGCAATTCATCTTTGGGATCATTACAAGCAGCTCGGGGCCATGGAGAACCTCGATGAGGCCATTGTCCTCGGCCGAGACGCACTGGAACTTCGCCCACAAGGGCACCCTTATCGGTCAATGTCTTTAAACAACCTTGCAGTTCATATCTCCACTCGGTACGACGGCCTCGGGGCAATGGAAGACCTCGACGAGGCAATTGCCCTTGACCGAGACGCACTGGAACTTCGCCCACCAGGGCACCCTGATCGGTCGACATCTTTGAACAACCTTGCACACCATCTCTCCACTCGGTACAAGCAGCTCGCGGAAATGGAGGACCTCAACGAGGCCACTGTCCTCGTCCGACAAGCACTCGACCTCAGCCCACCCGGGCATGCTCTTCGATCCATATCTTTGCACAACCTCGCGGTTTGTCTCTCCACTCGGTACAAACAGCTCAAGGAGCTGACAGACCTTAATGAGACCATCGTCCTCCACCGAGAAGCACTCCATCTCCGCCCGCCTGGGCACCCAGATCGATCCACCTCTTTGAATGACCTTACAAGTGATCTCTCCAGATTGTACGACCAGGTCGGGGGGGTGATGGTCCTTGACGAGGCCATTGTGCTCGTCCGCGAAGCACTCGAACTTCGCCCACCTGGACACCCTAGCCGATCTGAGTCATTGGAAAACCTTGCACAATGCCTTCGTACTCGGTTCACGCAGCTAGGTGAAGCAGAGGACCAAGAGAGAGTATTCAGTCTATATGTTGAACTGGTTCATGTGCAGCAAATGGTGTCTTCAAAGGATCTGTCTGCTGCTAGAGCATGGATACGTGTAGCTGAAGATTTCCAACACCCCACGACGCTTCTAGCGTACGAAACATTTCTCCGATTCCTCGTCGAGCACCTAGCTACTCTGCCGTCTTTGCCCTAACATCTTACCGTCCTCAAGAAACTCACATCGTCACTAGCAGTGGATGCGTTTTCTGCTTATGTTCGTAACCGCTCCCCCACTAATGCAGTCGAGCTTCTTGAACAAGGACGGGGAGTCTTCTGGAGCCAGCTCACTCGCCTCCGTTCCCCATTTGACGATGTCATTGCTTCTGGATCGGCAGGAAAGACGTTGGCAGACGAGTTCACTCGACTGACCTCGCTTATTCGCAATGATTCACCTAGTGCAAATCAGCATAATCGGGTGTGCCATCTCAACCTTGAATTGCAGAGAGTCGTGACCGACATCCGTGACCTACCCGGTTTCTCCCGTTTCCTTCTATCCTCGCTCTTCTCGGATCTCCAACGCGCGGCCAGCGGTGGACCTGTCATCATCGTGAATGCGAGCCAGTATAGCTGTGATGCCCTTGTTGTTTCAGTCGACCAGGATCCCGTTCATATCCCGTTGGCAATCACAAAAGCACACGTTCAAGAACTGGCATGGAAGCTCCATGCACTGACGTTGCGCGCGAAGAGGGTGAGCGTGACGAGAGACCTCGGCCTCATCTTGCGGGACCTCTGGGACGAAGTTGTTTCCCACATCGTCGACTTCCTCCAGACCAAATATCCTTTTCAATCACGTATATGGTGGTGCCCGACCGCCGAGTTCTCTGTTCTTCCCTTACACGCTACCGGTCCGTATAGGAAGGGCCAACAGAACCTTTCCGATCTCTACATCTCATCTTACACCCCCACCTTCACCGCCCTCATTCGCGCTAGACGACCCAGTCCATCAGATTCTACAATTACAGGGACACACTTTGTTGCTTTAGGTCAGGCAAAAGTCGTCGGTGCGTGGGAACTCCTTTCCGTCGGCACCGAACTGGCCAACGCGTCGAAGATCTCGCCACATTCACGTCCATTGAGGGTCCCGAATCCTGCATCGCCCGGGTTTCTGAAGAACTTGACAAAAATCAATGGGTTCACCTTGCGTGTCACGGCCTCCCAAACCGGAAACAGCCGTTCGAGTCCGCCTTCGTTCTCTACGACGGACACTTCACAATCGAACGCATCATCCGGTGCGAGTTGGAGGACCCCCAACTTGCGTATCTCTCCGCCAGTCACACGACTGTCGGAGACGAGGAAAGTCGGGGAGGTGATTCATGCGGGCCCCGTCCTTATCATGCTGTGATGATTTATGACCACTCGAGATTACTTCGAATCGTAACAACGGATCTATACAATGCAGGCACCGTATGTTCAGAGTAAAGGAATGGTCATAGTTTGCGGAGATTAGGAAATAGTGCAAGATAGATATGAGTGCCACCAGTCAACAGCCCTGAAGGCGTATCTATTGTCTACCTATCTCCATTCATGAATGGATCCTTGCTGAAGTTGAAAACAGAACATCCACGGAGGATAGTCTGGTTGCATGAGAAGCACCAGTTGCGGGTGGAGTTAACGGTAGTCCACTACGACAAGAAAGAGTCACATATAAAACACGGTAAGATGAAGAGAATGGGAGCTTTCATCGAGAGCCTGGATCAACTGCGGGAGAGTGTGATTGTCCTGGCCGAACATTTTCAAAGGCTTGAACTCCGTGTCATTCGTCCCATTCTTGAATTTCAGAGCAACCTCGTAATTGCCTGCAGTATTATTGGACAGCTCGAGAGCAACAGCTGAGGCATAGTCAGCTGTATACAATTGTATATGAGCAAAAGGCAGAAGTATCAGCGATCGTTCTCTCACAAATTCCAGATATCTCGGGGTTGGTAACCGTAGCATTGGTGACGTTGAACAAACCGATGAAGGGCTTGTAGTCAACCTCCATCAATGCAAGCCTGACCTTGTTGTTAGGCAAAGTCATGTTGCCCAACGACCAGAAAATCTCGGGCCAAAGAGTTCGGATGGCGACTATGACCTATCAGTAGGCTGTGGCATCGCACCACCGAACCACTCACTTTGGCCAATGCCATTCTGGCCACTGTCCGTGAAGACATTTTGCTCGTTAATGTTAGCGAAGTAGCGAGCTTCCGCAACGGAGTCTCGGGGAAAGATCTGTAGAATGTTGCATTGTGGGTATACTGGACATTTAGGTGGTCATAGATCTTGGGATTGCGGACACTTCAGATGAAGCACAATTATTATCGTTCTCTATCACTCACATTCCACTTTTAATCAAGTTAGAACATGAACGATACAGAAATGAACGCCACATACAATGTTAAAGAAGCTGTTGTTCATGCCATTAAGGTAGAGTTGAACAGCTTGAAGGAAAGGAGTGGCTTGCGCAGCTACGTTCTTGAATACATCCCCGTTGTACCAACGGCCCAGATGAAGTTGGAAATACTAGAAACACTTTATTGGTATAATAACCTAACCCATGCTCGAACACTCACCTCGCAATCCATCCAACTGGTAAGAGAAGGAGACTGCCAGAACCCGAGAGACTCCACTGGGATATATTGGTACCCTCCCAATGGAGCCTCGACCGTCTGACCATTTAGTAAAGACCTTGAAGCAGAGCATAAGTGGAATCGAGTATGACATTCCCCCCTCCCGCGTCTGCAAGAACAAAGAGTTGATCGACAAAGATGGTGACGTCGGGTTGAGATAGGTCTCCCTCAGGTAACAACCCAGGTCATATTCTTGGCTCTGCGAGAATCTTAGTACTACACAAAATACCCAACATCGGTCATACCGATCCGTGCGGCGTCAAGTATCCTTGTGTCGAGTTGTACGTTGTTGGGTTCTGGAATACTACACCAGAACGATCGCTATGACGACCGAGCAAAACAACACCGATGAGACTCGTGCTGGTAGTGTTCACCAATTTGAAGAGTCGAGGTCAGGAAAGAAGCTAGACACTGGTAGCACGAATAAAAAACCCCCACGTAACAAAACGTTACAGAGAAATGGGTCTCGCTTGAGCTTAAAGATAGGACGGCCGCGCATAATCCGAGGGGGGGACGGCGGATCGCACAACGGGGGGATCGATATTTAAGACTGGTCTAAATGTTGTACGAAACGGGAAAGACGCACTAAAATTGAAGTATTGAGCATTACCTTCACATTTCGTACAACATTTAGACTGGACTTAGTCTCGGATCCATCCGTTGTGTCGGGACTCCTCCTGAAGATGCACAGTGTGCCCCGGGCGTGTTCGGAAACCATAGCCTCAGCGTAAGACACGGGATCCCCAGGGGAGGTCAGAGGGGTGTCTGGAGAGATAGGCGCGCGGGGCAGGGAAGGGCCATCGTCGTTGTCATCAGGTTCACAGGGGAGAAGGAAAGGCAGGTCATCCTCATTGATGGCAGGGTCCACACGCACCGCCATCGCAGAGCGGCGCGGCGCAGAGATGTCAAGAGGGTGTAGGCACCCGTGACGACCGGCGCAGAGGTGGGGGGGGGGGGGGGGGGGGCGGGGCCAAAACAGGGGGTGGGGGCAAAAAAACACAGGTGGGCTAA
>JBBPQU010000752.1:0-15200 GCA_038092655.1 Boletus sensibilis
CCTGCTTGTTTAAGCCTGTATAGGGCGCGGAGTAATTTAAGAACTTTCCCCTTGAGATGAGGAGGGGCGAATCCTTCAGGGAATTCCATGTAGATTTCCTCATCTAATTTGCCATATAGATAGGCAGATCTCACATCGAGACCAGATATGTGCCAGTTTTCAAGGGCAGCAAGGGCGGGCATGCATCGCACTGTCTCAAAATGCACCACTGGGCTGAATATTTGATCGAAGTCTAGGCCTTCGGTTTGTGAGAATCCCTTTGCAACTAACCGTGCTTTCTTCCGACCGTCTGATTTAACATCGAAAACCCAACGATTTTTGATAACCTTGCAGTTTGTCGGGCGGTCAACTACTTCATACACTTTATGCTCTTTTAACATTGTGAGCTCCTTGTTACAGGCCTTGAAACATTGCTTTTGCTCTGATTTGGGTAAGTGCTGAATGTCTCGGTAGGACCATTCGTAATAATTGGGCTCTGGGCCCTTATTGTCCAAAGGGACAGCCTTTGCGCACAGGTAAGAAACCGGCGCTTCTCCCCCTTCACGGACTATGTGTTCAACATCGTCTTTGGAAGGAGAGGGGGATGGAGGCATTGCACTGGGAACTGGTGGTGTTGCCGGCGCAGGAGGCTGTGATTGGCCTGTGAGTTCTCTCCAACAAGTGATGCGTTCAATCTCCTTAATCTGTTTAGTGGGATTTTCACGCTCTCCATACACATTTCCAGGCCTCAGCGGGGGGTGGCGTTCACGTGCAGGTCGCTTAGGGGGTACAGCAGGTGGCGCATCCAAATGTGGAATCCTCCAAGGAGGAGTAACAGGCGGAGGTGGGGAGAGTGTCCTAGTGCGCTCTGTAGGAGCGTCAGGCAAGGGATCTCGCACAGAAGGTGGTGCTAATTGTGGTTGGCGACCACAAGGTGGTGATGGTGGCAGTAAATCATCCTCAACATCATCAGATGGAGGGGCCACTGGTGGGTCATGCTGGTGGGGGTGGCGAGGAATTTCACTCACAGGCTTGTGGGGCTGAGCTCCAGCACAGCGAGGGAATAGGTTCTCATCGAACACTGCATGTGCATAGGTGTGGAGAGAGTTGTCCGGGCACATGAATAGATAATTGCGCTCATTTCCAGGAGCAACCCCTAGGTATATCATTAGCTGAGACTTAGGCTGCAGCTTGCCTCCACAAGTGTCCACTGGTAAATGAACATACGTGCTGCATCCGAAGACACAGAGATGGGAAACAGTTGGAGGAACTTTGAATAAAAGTTCATAGGGTGTCCTCCAGTTTAGCCCTTTCTTAGGGGTGCGGTTATAAATGTGAGCCACGTACATTACTGCAAATTCCCAGTAAGAAGAAGGTAGGCAAGCGTGAAGACGCATCGCCTGAGCCTTGTCCATGATGGTGTGAATAAATCACTCAGCACGTCCATTTTGCTGTGGGGTATGAGGCGCAGAATCATAGACATGAATTCCGTTGTCGCGCATCAATTGCCCGAAGGCTTTTGATTTGTATTCTCCCCCTCCATCGGACATCCACCCTTTGATAGGTGTGTTGTATTGAGTTTGGACGTATTTTATAAACTCCTTTGTGGCCGATAAGGCCTGATCCTTAGTGTGCAGGCGTTGAACCCAGCCCATGGATGTATAATCGTCATAAAATATGATGACGTACTTGTGCCTGTGGTAAGATTCCACCTCGAATGATTTAAGATCTGAGTGCACAAGCTCAAAGGGTTTACTCGTGCGCACTTCATTGGAGGAGAAGGGGCGATTGGCCTGTTTACCTAGCTGACAGCCGGGACAAATTGGTTTGGTGGACGGAATGTTCACGTCCGGGAAATCTTTAATATGTTTTCACCCAGCACGCAGGACATCCCGTAAAGGGTGGCCTAGGTGGCGATGAAGTAATTCATAATTGACGGCGATCATATCGAGATTCGCACTAGTCGATGTTTTAATGGCAGGTGCTCTGACCCAGTACATAGTACTTTCGCCATGCGAATGAAAGGAAATCAAACGCTGATTATTACACTTATTGTGTATGTGTATCTGCTTTTGTGAGCTGATAGAGTAGAGACAGTCGTCCTTAAGAAGTGTCCCAAGTGATATAAGCTTCAAGGAACAATCAGGCATATAGATAGTTGGCGATAATCGCACAACATTGCCCTTGAATTGAATCAGGACGGTGCCATGCCCTTTGATAGGAGCATGACCACTGGCTGTCTGGGTGTACCGTTGCTCCGTAAAGACTTGGTACTCGACGAAATCGTCGATGTTGTTGGTGAAATGGGAGGAAGCTCCTGAATCAAGAAGCCACATCTGGTCTTCAAGATCCATTATCTGCGCTTTACCCTTACTGGTGGCATTGTGCTTATCACACGAGTCACACTCTGCATAATCGGGCAGCGGTAGTAAATTGTCCATATCATCACTACCTACGACAGACAAGAGAATGTACTCTACAAACTGTGGCGAATAGAGTCACTCATCAGTGTCTGTGAGATGTGAGGAGGACGGGGACACGTACTGGTGGTCTGAGACCGTCGCGTCCAAGTTGAAGTACTGCTCGTAATCCATATAATAGTCCCCCCCTTGCTCCGAGCCAAGGGAGACGCAGTCTTCGTCGTCGACCTGATAGGCTGTACCCGCCTCGATGTCATCTTCGAGGTGGTCCAACAGTTTGTCGGAGACATCCTCAATATAGGCGTCCTGGTGGATCTGGGAGAACCCAGAGGGGCCGAAATTCTCTATGCCAAGACGGCGGGAGAGAGAGGTGGAGTGCTGGTGGCCGAAGAGGAAGTTGGAGGCCGATGCCTTGGAGGCACCAAAAGTGGGACCACGGTTAGCAACCGGATCCAGACGGTGGACTGTCTCGATGGTCGCTGGGACCTCGAGACGGCGAGCGAGGGAGACCGTGTTAAGGGTCTGAGTGAAAGCAGGTGGGCCATAGTGGGCCACACCAGGAGTGTGAGCAAGTCGACGAGGGTCGACTAGAGGCGTTGTAAAAACAGTTGAAGCCGGTTCGATGACCGGTGCTGAGAATGTGAAGGAGGTGGTAGGCGCCTCAGTAGAATTAGTGTTTGCCTTGTGGCGATCCTCCTGCTTCTTCTTACCAGCTTCGGAGCGAGGGCCCCGATGCTTCTTCTTCTTCTTCCTGTCTGCACCACCCTGCTGCTGCTGCTGCTGCTGCTGCGAGAACTGAGGGTCCTGGCCCTTGCGCTTGACAGCGCTGATCTTGTTGGTGTGCTCACCCTGGGGCTTGCATCGCGCAACATGCTGGTGCCACGACATGGTGGCCATTCATTCGATCTGGGCAAAGGTGGGGGGCTTCACCTCTTTGGTAGGGTCGTTGAGGTCGTCGACTGGTCCTAGGTTAAGGACCTGCGTGATAATGTCCATGTAACATGGAAGTTTGGTGAGAATGATCATCACCTGGACAGGAGCTGACACCTCATAGTTATATTCTTTGAGGCAAGCAAAGTGGGCGGATAGCTTGAGGAAAGTGTTGGCGGGGTGGTTGTTTTCAGGGATGGTGGTATCCATCATCGCTTTGAACTCCGTATAGACGGAGGCGATGAAGGGCTTGGAGAACTGAGTCTGGAGCCCGGTCCAGATCTGCGCAGCTATTGCGGCAGACTGGTACTTGTTCTGAAGGTGAGAGTCAAGCTTGAGGATGAGGTGACCCATGGCTCGGTCGTCCTCACGATCCCATGCCTCGATGGCGGCGACATTGGATTTTTCGTCGTCTAGGACGGGACGTGTGGTGGCCATGACGTACCAGAGACCCTGGGAGCGAAGGAAAGCCTTCATCTTAGGGGCCAGTGAGGATGGGGACGACGGAAGAGAGGTTGTCTTTGAAAGAGGACATGATTATCTGTTGGAAACTGGGATAGAACGTCAGTACCGATCAAGTTGAAGAACAAAGAAAGGTGGTGAAAAGAGTCGCGCTTACGACACCTAGAGCCCAAGGATCCGGGTGACAGAGTCTCCCCATAGATCTCATGGAGTTGCATATGTTTTGGTGAAGAGTTCGCACAGAAATGCGACTTGTCGCTCAGAGTCGGCGTGTAATGCACGAGACGGTGGGCGCAGGTATCCAAGTGGTGGTGGCGAGCAAGCTCGCACAACACGCCACTCGGGGCTCATAACCTGTAGAGAACAGGCATTACGCAGATCACTTGGTACTTACCTGTGGTGGTTGATTGTTAACTGAGGTAGTGCTTGTTGTGAATCAAGAGTGATATTCAAACTCAGAGAGCTGAGTTCTACTATGTAGTGTCTAGTGACGTGTGAACTATCTACTAGTTATGGTATACTACTGTACCGTTCAACATTACTGGACTTTAGTAGTATTTGGATAGTGAAGACTACCCCCTTCCTATGGTAAGTGTAGGGGAATTGGTGGGAGATGACGAGGAAACAGAAGAGATCGTTTCAGTAACATGGACATGGTACCGGCCGGGAATCTAATGTTCTAAGTGACTGGCTGGTACCACTGTGGGGATCAAATGTGGTCACGTGAATGTAGTACCGGCTGGGCACATATTTTATTATGTGTTTGTTTCCCAGTCAGACTAGCCTTCCTCATATTTGCTCTGACTTCATGCTTTTGACCTATGCACAAATCACTATGTATTGTTTACAGATAGAAGACAGTGATGGATGACTGCGATGACTAAGACTAAAGATGCAACCAATCATGTCATACATAGTCTGAACCTCGACACTTCTTGCTTGGCTTTCAGCTGCACTCTGATGCTTGTTGGAATGGACCAGGTGAGGGCAAGTGACATTTTCTCCATCTCCCCTTTGACTTCTCTCCAGCACTTGCCTTTGTCTTCTCTTCTTTCCCCCCTCCCTCTCCTTCTCCCTCTCCTTCTCCTTCTCCTTCTCCTTCTCCTTCTCCTTCATGCTGATGCTGATGCTGATGCTGATGCTGATGCTCACGCTCACACTCATGCTCATGCTCACACTCTCCACCCTGTCTGTCTCAGCTGCCACCACCAAACATGCAGACATCTCCTTCATGGTCACAACCACTTCCTTGGCCATCTGCACACTGAGAACTGATTCCCGAAGGAAGCCCAGGGCATTGGAGTCATCTGCCTCGACCTCCACTGCCCTCCAACACTCTCGGAGGAGCAAACCAAGTCCCAAAATGACAGGCATACCTTTGTTGCAATCCACGAAAATATATCTGCGCAAAGCAAATAGTGCAGCACAGAACTCATCCTGTTTGGCATGGATTTCACCAGGAAGGAATTTTTGGCCCCAACACCAAGAGGCCCAAATGGGCAAATTGCCCTTCAACATTGGGGGAGCAGAGGAAAAGGGATGAGCCGATGCCTTACATATCAGATTAGAGGTCATATGGTAACCAAAAAAAAACATACAAAAACTGGACAGGCCATCAATGAATTGACCAGTGCCTTGTACGACGAGTCTTGGGAGAGGCCAGACAGGAACTTAGGCCTGTCACTTTCATTGGCTGCTGGGCTCCCTTCTTCAGGAACATCTGGCTGTCCTGCAAAGCGAGGGTGCTTGGAGGGTGGCTTTGGAATGGATGCTGATGCCGATGTTCCCTCGCCCTTGTCATCCACAGCCTTATCCTTGCCTGGATGAGCTCAGATTGTGATCCATACATTGGTCATCAGTCCCAGCCTTACCTTTGTCCACCAACAGCAGCCTTGTCCCAGATTTGTCATCGGAATCATCGTCAACCTCAACATACACCTCCCTCTTGCCAGCACGCTGTTGCTCCTTTTCCAAAAAACCAACCCTCCAACCATCCAAGTCCTTGGGCTGCGCATTGACAAATAAGACAATAGGCAGCTTCTTCTGCTCATGTGCATGCCAATGAGCCCACAACTCATTGATCATTTGCTTTGTTAACTTGGATGGGTCTGAGATATTGAACCCTTTGGGGATGGAGTCAGGGTGGAGATACTGATTATCAGGCCTGGTCAGCTTGAGCCATGGAGCATGCACCTTGTCTCGCTTGGTGATTTTCACTGGTTTTGATTATTAGACTAGAATGGTACAAGTTACAAGTACTTACTGTACACTTTGGTGAACACATCTCGGCAGAGATCTTGATGCACCTTCAGATCAGCCACGAGGACCTTGGGGAGCTTCGGATTCCCTTCAGTGTCTACAGAGATCTCCACACTTTCCTCCAGGTCACTTGGTACCTCCTTGGTGGGATCTTCTTTATCTGCGGCAGAGAAATATACTGTCAGGGTGATTTAGTAATGGAGAAAATACATACCTTGGTGGTGGAGATACTCATGCAAAAGTTCAGCACCCTGTTTCGCCCAAGTCTTGCAATCATTGGACGAGACGGTGAAATGTTTGTCTTGGCCAGTTGGGGGTTCTGTTTCAATACTACAGTGGACAAATGAGTGGCCAATACAAACAAGCCAGTGACAAAGACTTACATTGCAGTCTTCTCCTTGTCATTGAGTTCGTAGGTCAGTAGTATGATAGAATGAACTCCCATAGTCCATCAAATGGACTCAATGAACTCAGTAGTCTGATTCTTGAGATGTTTTTTATGGTAGCTAAGCATGAAACAAAATGAAACAGTACATGATCAATGTGAGACCTCAAGGACAGAAAACTTACACATTTTGTTTCTCCTTGTTGGGACAACCGAGCTTGTTCCACTTTGCAGCCACATTTTCCTCCTCCTGAAGCTTGCTCTTTGGGAGGTCATTGAACCATTTGCGAACTGCGACCATGCAAGTACCCAATGTCTTCTTGTCCAGCTTGTCCTGAGCCTTGCCATCGACCTTGGCCACCTCATTGGCAAACAGTCACTGGGCCACATGGAATGTATTCCACTCAGCCCAGTAATCCCCCATGTCTGACGGCTGTGCAGCAGCCTCACAGTCTTTAGGGGTCAACAGCTCTGCAGAGGCCGAGGCTTCCATCACAGCCTCTTCTTCCTTCTGATTGTCATCGTCCAAGTAGGGTAAAAAAACTTTTTGAATGGCCTATGAGTTGTCAGTGCGGCAGTTCTGTAGTCAATAGCAGAAATTTACTCACCAAGTGAAGACCAGGGGGAAGCTCCACTATGGCATCTTTGCACAGTAGTGAGCTTACAATCTCATCTCTGCAATCCTTTAAAATTTGCTGGTGGAATACAGCATTAGTACCACATGCCCTGGCATATTCCTGGACATATTTGAAGAGAATAGAATCAAAAAGCACTGACCAGTTTGACATGATGAGCAAGTGTGAGTCAATTGGATTGTGGTATGAGGGAAAATTTTCGTGAGAAACCACCCTCCCAATTCACTGTACTAGATATGTGATTATGTGATGGCCTGACGTAACACAATCAATGATCAGACGCAGTACCGGCTTCACGTGCTGCATCAAGTTTCTAGCAAAGGGACCAAAGCATACTACAAATTGAAACTACGAGTGACATTACATGTAGAACTTCAACCAGGCTGTCAGCATTTGGCACTTGCTATGCAGTACTTCACAATCAGGGCAAGCCACCATGAATGAGTATGCATCCGTAGACCTATCTTTCCCTTTGTGCCCACACTTTTCATACACACATTCATAGGAGTACAATCTGTCCTCCAGACGCACACCAGTCCACTCTTGCAAAACACCACCTTGATCGCATTGCATCAAAATGCGCTGTCCCCAAGGCTGGAAGGTTTTGTGAGCCCAGACATACCAAATCACTTTACCGTCAACGAAGTGAATGATTGAGGAGTGATGACCAAGCTCAGATATGTTGGGTAAGATGGCCTTGAGCACTGTGGTGAAATCAAGGCCATGAAGGATGATATTCTTCGTCAACCGGGTGAGAAGCTCTGCTGTTGATGTTGCTTGTAAGCATGGGGCATCAAATGCAATGGTGTGCTTGACTTTGAAACTAAACCACTGTCAGTAGGTGTTAAGAACCAAATCCCTTGACTCACCCTTCTATGGAGGCCTTTAACTTGGTCAGTGAATTTCTGTTGCTGACCAGTGAGCCACACTAAGCGAAGTATATGATGGCACCATTGAGGAGGTCCTTGAACGGCATCCACAAAACATCGAAGAAAGCATCAAACAAAACATACCTGGTTCACTTCAGCAGCATGACCTTTTTCTGTTTCATTGGCGCCAAGGAACATATCCCCTGTGTCCTCATCAGTGTGGTTTGTGACCATGACGACCACTTGCTGGTAAGATAAAGAGAGAGTCTTGAGATGGTGACCCACAATAGTGGGCCAGTCTGCGATGGTGTTGTCTGTCCCGAGATCAAAAGGGATTGAGATTAAACGAAAACCACCTGTAGGAAAGAAATCTTGAAGGGCGGCATAAATCATGGTGACATGTGCCTTGATGTCAACATCAATGAAGTGAAGGTCGAGGAGCAATGTTGCAGGGCAGAGGAGCTGGCCAATCATTTCCATCTCGAAGTGCCTCTTGACCTTCAGGAAGGATGGCAGCACTGGCTGGCCACTAATGGTAAAGCCCTGACAGTACACGTTAATCTACACTGGCATGAAGTGGGAAATATACACATGAAGTAGGGACCAGCAGCCTCCCCTGCTTTGAAGTGGCACGAGACACATGTAAACCGAACTTCATTTCGCAAGATCACTGCATGGTGCTCTTCAGGCACTTCGACGCAGATGCCACACACTGCCCATGGGCAGTTGTCACACTCGAAAAGTGTGCCGCCATCTTGACAAAGTGAGCAAAACTATTAAACAGTTAGTTTCAGGAAAACGAAAGATGGGATAATGATGCACATTGGGCTGATTCAGTTCCATGGTTTCAGCATGCTGCTGAGTCGGTTAGGTACTGAGCAACCAGATTGCTAGGGAGACACTCACCACAGGTGGTACGCAGTCATCCATTCAAGGGCGCTTCAGAGCTGTGTCTGCCATGTCTTCAGAGGGCAGAATATGCTTGCATGTCGCCTTTATTCCAGTAGATTTCTTGGCTATCTGCTTGGTTCTAAATTGAGGGGGCATGATTGAGAAGAAATGGGAAGTGGGAAGTGGGAAGTGGGAATGGACAGCATTGTAAGGAAGATAGCTCGGATGACCTGCTGGAACAAGCATTCTGGTCAGAGCTTGAAGGATTAGTTAGAAGGGTACAAAATGTCTGTTCCTAAAGGGATTCCGGGCAGAGGCATCGAAGATAGACCCAAGCATACTAAACCTGGTGGATATTAGAGAGTCCAGGGTGAGTCTGGACTGAAGAAAGGTGATTCCGAGAGTCTGAGAATGAAGCGGACATAGAAAGAGATGGAGTGCGGCATGCAGAAAGGTGTATGACAATGAGAACGATGGTGTTCTCTGCAGAGACCAACGTTGGGCAGTCAACGAAGACAGTTTGGATGGGCGACAAACAATAGTGAGAATCCAATGGGAGGAAACTGAGCATTACCAAACCAGCCGACAGGACTTATACTCTAAGGTACAATCCAGACAGGTAAGTAACAAAATAAGGGTTGAGAAGAGTCCGAGTAAAAGGTAAATGAGATGAGACCAGTATGGAGATGAGATATGTCCATAACACTAGTGTATTTGACATGCTAGTCGCCATCTTACTATCCAAGTCCAATAAGAGGGAAAGTAGGTAGATGAAGGGGAAACAGATTCTGGACTGTTCTGGACTTACCATGGACAACGGACTGACTTACCGGACTGAGCAGACTGGTGGATACGGATCGGGTGCAGTGCAGATTGATAACAGAGGAGTGTTCAGTGTGTGGACTAAAAGCTAAGGGCGCTGGATGGGACGGAGAATGGGAAAACGGAAGGTTACAACCATAGGGAGCGGATGCTCTCTATATCCGCAGGGGACTTAGAAACTGACTGCCCCAGTCAGGTCCTCATGTTGTCGGACACATGGAGGTCGGAGTCTGAAAGGAACAATAGCAGGTTTAAAACATCTGCTCCACAATCCACTGATCTTTTCCCCATCTCCCCTCACCATGTCCTCCTTCCAAAGTCGACTTGCCACTATTTCCCAATGCAAGGAGCTGATAGGTGTCCAGTGGATGACCGCAAAGCGGGCCATCAAGCTTGTGTCCGAACGTATCATCGGATTGGCTGCTGCCACTCCGGATGTGAAGGAGGAATTGTTGGACGACCGGAAGCAGTGGCTGGCGGATTGGACCAGTGCAATGGTACATCATGGAGTTCTGGGTGCAAGTCTGGAAGCTAATCTGCCCTTAGGACTGTCTCTTGGAGGCTGTCAATGAGGTGGCAAAGCTCAGCATTGGAGCGGAATTTGACAACGACATGAACATCATGATTGCAGAGGCCAAGAAGATGCATGCCTGCTGGACCAAAGAGTTCGCAGCACCCCCTCCAAGCTTGCCAGAGCCAGAGCCGATATTGACGCAGATGGAGGTCAAGGAGGTCAAGGAGACGGTAAGGGTTCCAGTCCCGGAAGCAAGGGGAGTGTCATCCGAGGCCATGTCTAGGCTCTCAGACACCTTGTTCGTGAGGCGTATGGGGGGGAACAAGGTGAGTGCCTTTGTCGGAATCTGCCGTCCGCGCCCAGATTGATTTATCCGGTTATAGCACACTAGAATGTTCGATGAGGATGCGTCAGACAAGGAAGCAGGATCCATTACAACAGAGCTGAGAGCAATCCAGCCAGAGCCATGCAAGAAGGGCGTGAAGGGCGGGTTGGAGTGCACCAGACCCAAAGGTGCTGCCTGTGAGAGGTGTGTTAAGGCAAAGGCAAAGTGCAGTCAGTCAACTGGGCGCGGGGGGTGGAAGAAGGGGAAAGTGGAGGTAGAGGTTGCAGGTAAGCATTTCTACTCTTCCTTCGTGTTACCAGACTGACGGATTCTTAGCGCAGTTGTCTCGGGTCGCGAAGGTGAGTGCCTTGCACGACCAAGATTCTCCAGAGGTTATGATGCTCACGGAGTCCAAGGTTGAGGAGGCACATCCGGTCAGAGGGAAAGGGAAGGGAAAGGCAGCACCTAAGAAGGTCATAGCTGGTACCTCCGGACAGTCCGACACAGCGAAGACACGGGACCGCGCGGTTCAGAATCTGCTCCGTCTGCAGGGGCAGGTTCATGAGATCCAGTCCAGTATGAAGGTGCTGGAGGCGGAACACGGAGAAGTAATGGAGGGAATGGATGAGGTGATGGACGAGCTCCATAAGATCCAGTAGGTCCGTGCCACTCCTTGTCTTCTTTTTTTTTGTACAATGTATCCGTCTGTATCTGTTGTGAATCAACCCACGAAAACCCGTCCAATCAGTCCGAGTCCGAGTCTAGTCCGTGTTCATGGTCTAAGTGAGAATAAGAGAATAAGCAATAGTAAAAATCATATAAGGAATGGAACCAGGTGCAAGTGTCTGACTCACCTTGCGTTCTTTGGTCTTCTTTCAGATTCTTTTTCGGATTGTCCTGGACATGGGACCATATGTACGGAAAGAGCACAGTGTCTCTGTATGCAATCGAATGAAAACAAAATATTAGTATGGATTCGTGGAGACACGTTCAGAACTAGAGAGAGAGAGAGAGAGAAAATGACGGAATGACTGTCTGTTGGATACATATGTATGGAAAGACTTTCTGTTGATATTTTTAGTATTTTTCTTTTTGATTGGGTTACGACATGGAATGAAGGTGCTTGCCGGACTAAACCCGGGGTAAGATGGAGATCTATAGTATTGTAATGACGTTATTTGGTTTTTTTGGTTTTATTCGAAGCCGTCCACTAACGGGTCTTCTTCGTCATGCTCTTCGACATCTTCTTCTACCAGCTTGTCCAAGTCTTCGTCGTCAAGTCCGGTGAGTCCTGAGACTTGGACCAATGTCTGAAACCTAGGGTAATAAGGTAGTAGACGGAACACCGCATATTGCAGCTTGGATACCACTCCGTCCAACTCCACCAGTACGTACAATCCTCTGGGAGTCCAGCAAAGGACCACCATCAGACCGAGATACCTTGGCTTCATTTTCCGGTTGAGCTCCTTTTCAACTCGAGTATTCCAGACCAAAACTAGACTTCCGGGTTGGAAATCATAGTCTTGGATCTGGTTCTTGAACGCTGCCTCGAAATGTTTCATGGACTCAAAACAAGCCTTTTGGACTCATATTGGATTGCATCTATGTCCTCCTGACGCTTTTGGAGCTGTCGGGCTCTCCAAGCAATCAGTCCGGACAGGGAAAGCGGATCAGTATCAGGGAGCGGTACGAGAAAGGTTGCTTTGGATAGGTCAAAGGGAAAGAGTGGCTCGATGCCATGAGCCATCTAATATGGAGACAAACCGGTTGATCTAAGGATTGTTACTCACTTGGCCCAAAAGACTGAGTGAGCGGCAGTATGCCAGCGAAACTCCCCCCCATCGGAAGTTTTAACAATGGCCTCCCAGACATTGAAGTGCCTGCGCTCAACGATTCCATTTGCCTGTGAATTGTAGGGGGAGATGCAGATGTGTCGGATATGATATCTATCTGCCAGGACATCTAAGGCTTGGATGAAAGCAGGTCCGTTGTCAGTAACGATCTTGGATAAAGCACCCCACCAGCACAGGATATCTTCGAAAATGAAGGCTGCGAGAGCAGCAGCGTTCTCAGACCGAAGCATACACCACTCCGGATATGCTGTGAGAGTGCACCGGGCTTGGACAATATACCGGTACCCACCGGACTTAGGCATAACCATAGTGTCCAGGTGAGCTTTCTGAAACAGACCACCAACGATTGGGACGGTAGGCGGAATGTAAAGTTTCCAGGTTTGGCGCACTTGACATTGGTGACATGTCTGGATGAACCACTTGACGTCATCGACCAGCATTGGCCACCAGAAGTGGAGCAACAGACAGATCCGGATGGAGAAGATACCCTTGTGTCCGAGGCTATTGTGAGCCTCCTGGATGAGTCCGTAATGTTGCTGCTCCAGGAGTATGAGCTGATGGCATCCATGTGGCTCCCAACACCATAATGATCCATTGAGCACAAAGAAGCGGGTGGCGGAATTGACGAAGGACTGGAAGTCTGCATCGGAAAGGTCAGAGGGGCGGACTTGAGTTTCAAGAAAGTTCCGGATCCGTGCAATCTGAGCTTCTTTAGCAACGGCTTTAACAGATTGGGGGAGAATAGGGTTGTCCATCTGGTCGACAGATCCAGTCTTGGACTCGGAATCGGAATCGGAATCGGAATCGGAATCGGAATCGGAATCGGAATCGGAATCGGAATCGGAATCGGAATCAAAAGAGAGAGAAGCAAGAAGGGTAAAGTACGTTGGAATGGGTAAGGGAAGTGGGGGTTTGCTGTCCGAGTGGTAATAAACTCTAGCAATGTCCGAGACAGAGATGGAAGGGAAAGAACATTCATTAAGTAAGGAGATAGAAAAAGAATATGCGTCGTCAAGCCAGTCCTTAAAGTTGTCTTTGTCAGGCGGATCATCATTGGAAGGGGGACGACGCGACAATCTGTCCGGTCCAGAATGATGGGGGGTGGGGATATGAACGAGACGGAAGTGAAATAACAGAATACCGGTGATCCACCGATTGATGGTCACATTTGGCTGCAAGTCCAGGTTGTTAATCATACCTTGGACGTATTTAGCATCCATCTCAACTGTAAGGTTGGCAACTCCGAAAATGAAAACTCGGACCGCACACAGAGTGCGAAACAGTCCATAAAGTTTGAGTTTGGCCTGTGAATAGCGGCTCTCGACTTCCGTCAAGCTAATGGATCCGAAATGGTTCAGATAGCATTTGCCATCCTCTCCGTCCTGCAACAAGATATATCCAACTGCTATGATAGAAGTGTCCACAGCAAGGACTACTTCACATCCAACTTGTAATTGAGGCAGCGGAGCGCAGGGGACTTACTGATCTTGTCCTTCAGACAATTCATGGCTAAGCGATGGGAGTCACCCCATTCGAAAGGAACTCCCTTCCGCATCAAGTTGACTAACGGACAAGATATGGAAGTGAAATCACAGATGAAGATGTGGACTACTCCACAGGTACCCAAGAAACTGTGGACCTGAGTGAGATTGGTGCACTCCAGCCAGTCTCGGATTTTCTAAACCTTGGCTTCATGCGGAATCCAGCCTTTGGACGTGCACTTGTGCCTGATGATAGTTGCATCCAGAGTGGCAAGTATGAACTTCTTGGTGGACACCGTGGCTCCAACGTTCTGCAGACGCTGTAGGATGCAGTTAACGACAATGAGATGGTTCCAAATGAACTTCTGGATCAGTGGATTCTCGGGAATGGTCTCATAAGAACCATCCTCTCGCTGATACCGGGTTGTCTCGGATTTCACGGGTAAATCATTGACAAATGGCATTGTATGATGCGGAATCTTGTCTTGAAGGATGAAAGCCATGTCCGCTTGGTAGACCTGTACTGCGTTAGTGTGTCCCATCAGAAGAGTGGTGAGACAGTGCGGTCCGAGCGGACTATTGAACATTGTCATGTCGTGAGAGTCAACATGGAGCGGATGTTGGTCGTATCCTGCAAATAAGTCCAGCATTCCATAAACCGCATATCCGGCGAATGATTCCACGAGGTGTTGAACAAAAGGTGGGACCGATGAATCCCGAATGGTGATGGTGTTGAGTGGTTGGAGGTCATGGACCAACTGGAGAGTCTTTCTGTCCTGCTTGAGCATGCAGAACCAGCGGGAACGGTACGCTGCAGCGGACGGTTCGTAAACTCCGGAGGCAATCCGGTCCTTAATGATCTGGATGGCTTGGTCCCATGTGGACAGCGGAACTGGTATGTTGCACAGAATCCACAGCATATGAGGGACTGTTGGTATCTTGACTGGAGGGAAGTACCATTCGTCAAGACAACCTCGTTCAGTTGGAATCCAAGCAAAAGCCTTCTCATGGTCGCAGACTAACCACCGGACCAACTTCAGTTCCTCTGGCCAAAGCCATTTTGCGGGATCAAGGTCTAAAGCGTCTGTGCACTCCTGTGTAAAACAGAATCCAGGGGTAAAATCTGGAGGGTGAGTGGGTAACAGAGTGAGTCCGGCAAGCGGATCATCTGGTAGCCGACAGATGACGCGGAACTCCTCTTCGAGAGGGGCCATAACCGACCGGACCTTTTTAGCAACTGGCTTGTATGCCAGGGAATGTAAAACCGGATCGAAGTGGTAAATGGAGCATAAGGCAGTAATGTGGTCCGGAGTCAAAGTAGATTGAGTGGATGAAAGATAATTGTACAAAGGGGAGACAGATTGATAAAAAACAG